>CM059191.1:50379017-50499949 GCA_030323885.1 Branchipolynoe longqiensis | reverse complement strand
GGCTCATATATATAGGCCCGGGGTATTAGAACCGTAACAGTTTGTACACTCACCTGTGACAAACTACACATTCTATGATTCAGCTGGGTCTGAGCATTAATGGTTTGACAGGATCCGCTGCAATTGCGCAGGTTTCTGTGTTTAATGCTATGATGGCAGCAGCTGTTCTGGCCATGCCTATGTGTTATCATTTGGACAGGATCCATCGCAAATGCACCGTTCCACAGCGCATGCGTTCAAGGACGGCCTGGGATCGTAGCGCCATATCAGTTTCTACACTCACCTATGATGAATTGCTCGTTCTGCGATCCCGAGTCGTCCGCCGGCACATACACTGTGGGATTGCTGCTGCCATCATAGCGTTAAGCCCAGAACCTGCCGCATTTGTGATGGATCCCGTCCAACCGATAACGCAGAACCAGAACAGTCGCTGGCAGCATAGCATTAAACCTGGAAATCTGCACATTTGTGGTGGATCCCATCAAGCCATTAACACTCAGGTCCGGCTGGATCGTAGAATTTGGCTGCTGCTATCATAGCATTAAGTGCAGAACCCAGTGCATTTTCGATGGGTCCCGTCCAAACGATAACGTATAGGCACAACCAGAATGGCTGCTGCCATCATAGCATTAAAACCGGTAACCTGTGTATTTGCGGCGGCTCCCATCAAACTATTAATGCTCAGGCCCAGTTAATTTGGCCAGCATGGAACGGCTGCTGCATTAGCTATTAATACAAAAGATTTGAAAGTCAAACACTTTCAAATGCACATCTCACTCCATATGGTTCACTCCTTTTTACATTCAATAACAAAACATTTTCCTTTTATATACAGTGTAACTGACAAATTTCAAACGGATGCACGCAAAACACATGCATGCGCACATATGTTTAGACCGCCAAGGATATGTGTACTGCTCACATACGGTATACATAGACACTGTATATGGCAATAGCCTGAACTGAAACCAGTAATTATATGTGGACTCTGTAGTCTAGTGGTTAGGGTGTTGAAATTGTAATCTGAAGTCCCCTGTGAGGAACCGGGTTAGAATAGTTCCTCTGCACTCGCTTGCAGATCGTAAAAGGCGACAAATGGGGCGCCTCGTTTGCCATGAGTCGCGGCTCGTGTCGGTGGAGGAAGGGATCCTGGTGCATGAGGACTGCAAGGGGCCAAGGCTCCTTGTGGACCAACACTGCACTTTGGCCCCGACTTCATCTAGACGAGAGGTTGGACTGGCCCGGTCCAATCAATCGGCTGGTCATGACAAGCCCTAGGTAGATTAATGGAGAATGGATATATATGTCGTACAACAACTGTATTCATATTTATATTTACACAATTACCAAGTCATTCTTCACTTCCTAGAATGTGGTGGCTAGGGTCAATCTAGTACTGGTTATGCTTTTTTGCCTCCATGCTAGAGTATATTATCCTCGTATCCCTGGTGTCTATCTGTCGGTTACCGCAGCACAACACACCCCAATTTTGAGGGCTCCGTGGTGGGTGGGGAGCGAGGATGACGAACCAAAAACAATTCAATATGGCTACACAAAACCCCCAAATAAAAAAGATTATTAGACACGGAAATGAAATTGGACTCGGATTCGGACTCACGTCTGAATGCTGATGATTGGCCACGGTTCATTATGATCGAATCGTTAAATGATGAGGCATCAGTTGCCAAACTTTCCCCTTTTGCCATTCACAAGGGCATTATGGGAATCGCTGGTACAGTAGATGTGAAGAAACTACAAACTGGACATATTCTGGTGGAGTGTGCTAAGAAAGCGCATGCCGACAATCTGCTACGTGCAAGCATGCTAGCAAGCGTCGGCATCAAGGACTCTCCTCATCAAACTCTCAACTCTAGCAAAGGAGTAATCCGGACTAGAGATCTTGATGATGTTGATGAGGATGAGATAGCACATCAGCTCAAGTGTCAAGGAGTGTTAAACGTACGAAGAATAGTTATAAAGAGGGATAACAAGTCCATAAAAACAGGGACATATATCCTCACGTTTGGCAAGCCTTTTCCGCCCAAGAATTTGAAAATTGGATACCTTAGTGTGAATGTGGATGTCTTCATCCCAAGCCCAGTTCGGTGCTTCCAATGCCAGAAGTTTTGTCATGGCAAGGATAGATGAAAAAATGAAACCATCTGTTTTAAGTGCGGTCAGAAAGGTCACGACAACACCAGTTGTCAAAACCAGGCAAGATGTTCAAATTGCCATGGCCATATCTAAAGACTCCTGTTTGGAAAAAAGAAAAGCTCATTCAGCAGATAAAAACTGAAAAGCGGCTAAGCTACCCAGAAGCTCGAAGGCTGGCTGAGGCGAATACTCCCTCACCAACCACCAAGAGCTATGCTGAGGTGGTCAAAGTCTCCAACAGGACAATTGAATGCCAGACTGAACTAACGTGGTTGACTGAGGGGAAGCCCACTACCTTCACCCCAGTCCCAAATCTGACTCCGGTTTCGATCAAAAAAAATATCAAGAGTAATAATAGTATTGCGTGCAGACGCTGGCCGAGCCGGCGATGCCCAAAAAGGAAGAACAACAAATTGACAGTGACAGGTGGATCGCTTATTCAATGGAACTGCAGAGGTTTTAGGAGCAACATCGAAGAGTTGTCTCTTCTTTGTTGCAACCTAAATTCACTTGCTGTTTGCGTACAAGAAACTGATATAAAAGCTTCTGGGAGTTGTAGTCTTAAAGGCTACACCATTCATAACAAGCACACACCAGATGGAGACCGAGCCGCTGGCGGCTCCTCCATCTTGGTCAGACGTGATGTGGTATTACGCGTTAGACGCAACACTACAGGCTGTAGCTGTTTGTCTGATGCTGCATAAGGCAGTAACTCTGTTCCATTTACATTCCTCCGATCTCCATTCTCAGTTTACAAGAACTGGATGCCCTTGTGGACCAGTTACCGTCCCCATATTTACTTATGGGTGACTTTAACGGCCACAACCCATTATGGGGGAGGGACAATAGGAACGCTAAATGCAAGAGAATTGAGGACTTTGTGGCCGGTCATGCTCTCTGTGTCTTGAACCATGGTTCGTACACATATTTCCATCGCGGCTACGGAACATACTCTGGCATCGATCTCAGCATTGTAGAACCAGAACTGGCACTGGCCTTTTCGTGGAGGGTCTGGGATCACCTCTGCGGGAGCGACCACTTCCCAATTATTCTTAATTGCAGGGGGGGGGGGCATCTCCTGTAGAATGAGAGAGGAGCTGGCGGCTTCGTAAAGCCGACTGGCCAACCTTCCAGACCCTATGTCGCGAGGAGTTCACTCCAGACATCAGTGACATCGATGCCTTCACTGAGATGCAGAGATGGAATGGATCGCAGAGAAAATTGTTTCGAAGACCTCGGCAAGTCCCAAGCGTCTGACGCCTCCATGGTTGGATGACGGCTGCAGGAGGGCTATTAAGGAACGAAAGAAAGCTCAGCGTCAATTCCACAGGAGACCGACCGATGAAAATCTGGCACTCTTTAGAATTCTGCGCGCTCGCAGAACAATCAAAGAAGCGCGGAGGCAGTGTTGGAGACGATTTGTTTCTAGCATCACCATGGGCACGCCGTTGGGCAAAGTGTGGACAATGATCAGGAGAATCAAATGAAGGGGAGGTGATTCTACTGTAGTCCAGCACTTGAAACACAACGGCACCATTCTCACATCACTCGACGAAATAAGTGAAGAATTGGCTCACACCTTTGCTGGAAACTCGTCTTTGGCAAACTGCCTCGCGGGCGTTCTGGCCTTCAAGGAATGCCAAGAGCAAAAGCTCTTGGACTTTTCCTCTGATGGCAAGGAGCACTACAACTCGACATTCACTATGGGTGAGTTGAGGTGTTCTTTGGAAAGCTCGCATGACACTCAGTTGGACCTGATGGAATTCATTATCAAATTTTGAAACATCTCCCCGAAACTGTGCTGAGACTGTTGCTTCAACTCTTCAACAACATCTGGCAGTCGGGTGTCGTCCCCACCTCTTGGCGGGAGGCGACAGTAATACCGATTCCCAAACCTGGTAAAGAGTAGAGTGAAGCCAACAACTATCGTCCCATAGCCCTCACAAGCTGCATCTGTAAAACCATGGAGCATATGGTAAATAACCGCCTCGTCTGGCTTCTGCGCACCACCTGTCCAACCTCCAGTGTCGCTTCAGACGAGGCCGCAGCACCCTCGACCATTTGGTGCGCATGGAGACCTTCATAAGAGATGCTTTCCTTAAGAAGCATGTTGTGGCTGTCTTTTTCGACCTCGAAAAAGCCTATGACACAATGTGGCAGCACGGCATCATGGAAGATCTCCATGAGATTGGCCTTCGTAGCCACCTGCCAATTTTCATCAGGAACTTTCTAGCCTTCAGGCATTTCCGCGTCTGCATCAAGACTACCTATTCCAGCCTACACTCACAGGAACTAGGAGTACCTCAAGGCAGCATACTGGCCGTGACCCTTTTCGGGGTCAAGGTCAATGGTATAGCTGCTGCTGTAAAGTGAGGGGTCTCCTGTAGTCTTTTTGTGGACGACTTTGTTTTATATTACAGCGGTGCTAACATGAATGTCATAGAGAGACAGCTTCAACTAAGCATAATTGGGATCCATCGATGGTCAGTTCTGAACGGATTCAAATTTTCCAAGACCAAAACAGTCTGCATGCACTTCTGCCTGTTGCGTAGAATGCATGTGGAACCGGCGCTGACCATTGCTGAGAATCCCATTAAAGTCGTTGAGGAAACCAAATTTTTGGGCCTCATTTTCGACGCAAAACTGTCTTTCGTGCCACATATAAAGTACCTGAAAACATGATGCCTGAAAGCACTAGATATTCAAAGGGTGCTGTCCAGCTAAGAGTGGGGAATGGACAGAAATGTTCTCTCCATGTACCGAACCTTGGTTTGGTCACGAGTGGATTACGGCAGCATAGTATACGGTTCCGCAAGGAAATCATATATTGGACTGCTAGACACGGTCCACCACCAGGGGCTGCGCCTGGCCCTTGGGGCCTTCCGCACCTCACCGGTTCAGAGCCTCTATGTCGAAGCCAACGAACCATCACTTCACAACAGGAGAATCAAACTGGCCATGCAATATGTAGTCAAGATAAAAACTGATGCATTGAATCCTGCACACAATTGCCTATTCGTGCAACATGACGAATCCAGGTATGAAACCAGGCCAAATTACATCCGGCCACTGAGGCTCTGAATGAAACCTCATTTGGAGGCCTTAGGCATGGATTTGGATCTGTTGGAGGATGCCAAAGTTCCAGAACATTCCCCATGATTGTTGAGGAAGCCGTCGGTTATCCTCCGACTCACGGAACTGAGGAAGTCTGGCAGACATCCACTCAAATACGAAGGACTGGATGCAGATATTCAAGGCCAGTTTGCCATATACACTGATGGTTCGAAAGACCAAAGCCGGGTAGCTGCTGCGTCAGTCTGCCAACGGAAGAGATTTGGCATATGCTTGCCCGGTCAGAGCTCGATTTTCACTGTGGAAGCCCACGCACTCCTTCTCGCGTTGGAAGGTATCAAGGTATCCAACCACACTAAATATGTTATATACAGTGATTCGTTCTCCTGGCTGTTGCTGGACTGAAAACGGATCACCCAATTCTAGCAACGGTCATTTATAAAATGAACCAACTGGCAATGGATGGGTATGACATCCACCTGTGCTGAGTGCGTGGCCATGCCGGCATACAAGGAAACGAACAAGCTGATCGGGCTGCAAAGAAGGCCCTGAACTGTGATCTTGAACCGTGTCTGATCCCTCACTCTGATCTGAAAGCAGTAATAGCCACCCACATAAAATCCAAATGGCAACATGAGTGGGATGAAAACATTAATAAACTTAAAGAAATTGAACCATCTGTGGGAAAACCACCACAGACTCATGTGGGAGGTTGGGGGGGACCAAGTGGTCCTTAGTCGCTGCCGTATTGGCCACTCGTGGCTTACATATGCTTTTCTGCTCAAGGGGGAGCCCCCCCCCCCACCCTGAATGTATTGTTGTCAGTCTCCACTGACACTCAAACACATTTTACGAAGTTGTGTTGATTCTTTGGCCCTGCCCCAACAAATTTACACTGCAGACAGTTTGCATGACCTCTTTACTAAAGTAAAACAAGAAAACATTTTAGCCTTTTTGAGGGCAGCTGGACTGTACCACCTTATATAGTTTACTAAATAAATTATATCAATTATTAATCAAACTTGTTTCCTCTGGCCACAAATATATGATTGTGAGCTTTTTAATTTAATGAGTGTCTGTTGGCACATAATTGATTGTCCGCTTTTACATGTAAAAGCGATTTAAAAAAACAAAAATTAGTAAAACAAAAATTCCTCGCCGTGAATATGGCCTATGCTGCTGACATGGCGTAAAGCAACCACCAATCAATCAATCAATCATGTAATCTGAAGTTGTTGGTCTTGTGGGTTCAAACCCCATACAGTCCACTACTTTTTACATTCATACGTGTTTTTGATTGAATTATGCAATGTAAGTGTACTAACATATATATATATATATATATATATCACCCTAAACGCGAGACTACAGTGGCCACATGAGCTGGTTGTCTCAGTTCAGGCTATTTGTATATATATATACAATGTCATATATACAAGGTGTATGAATACATCCATGCATGTATATACCTTGTATATACGACATCATATATACAAGGTGTATGTATGCATGCGTGCATGTATGCATGCGTGCATGTAAATGTGAGATATAAGAATTATATATATATAAATTGGCGGCGCTGCCTTTTTATTGCTCATTTATTTATTTATATTATTATTCCACACCTTTACATATACGATTTGCTCCGGGCCTATTGCCGCCGCTGTCACCCCCGGTCCCAATCGCCCGCCAAATCGCCATTCCCTACGCAATCACAGGTTGTTAACAGCGTTAACTCTGTCGACGCTACTGACGCCGATCAATGGGGCAACCGCAGCCTGGTGGATACAATCTTTTTAGGTGATTGCCCCCGGCTGAGTGTTGACATGCAACATTCCCGGCCAATTAACTCGATCTTTGCATGTGATGCGGGGGGGGGGGGGCTGGAATTGTTGAATCAAATGTGCAGAGGCGGGATTGCCAGGATGAGTTAGGCCTAGTTAGCACAGAGTGCTTGGGCCAGACCTTTGTAGTTGGTCAGACTAACGGGGGGCCCTATTTACGGTGGGGGGCCCGGGCAATTATCTGATTATAATAGCACTTACACGACAGGCAAGCACCCTGCTGACGACAAAAACTTAGCAGGCGCTGTTGGCATAGGAGACCTGAAGTGACTGAGTGGGATATCGGGTCATGGTGCCGGCGGCCTGATTTCCCAGTGGGACAGCACTATAAAGTCGCCACGAGTGCGCACTGTCACAAGTCAGTACCCGTCCTGATATGACCTTAGATGTTGCTATGACGTAAAACAACAAACAAACAAACCTATTGGATGACAGGGGTGGTGTGACACCTTACCAGGGAACCTATGTACTATAAAATAAAGATAGAAGGCTTGTCCTTCCCTTACTCTCTTCACTCTTACTTTCTCTTTCTTCTTGTCTGGTTCGTATTTCCCTACAGTCTACTTGCACAGCCACAGATCCGGGTACCAACTCTACAAAACGATAGGAGAATCCATATCTACATGAAGCTTTGGTCGTAATGCGAGCATTGCGCTTGATGCGTGGAGAGGAAGAGACCCTCCTCCCCCCACCCCCCCACCCCCCCACCCCCGGGCTGTCGCGCAGCATTCACGCCTCCCCCGACGTCCGCCTCTCAGCCTTTCTCCCTCGCCCTCCTCCGGCCTCGCTGCTTTCACACCTCCCTTGCCATCGCCCTCCTGTTTTCCCTTTTAAGGCCACCCGCCGGCCTCCCTCAGTCACTCGCCTTCCAAGCCTCCTCGACGCCCTGCCTTTCTCCTCCACCCACCCACCCAACTCTCTTCCTAAAACACCTACTCTTCTTTTAACTGGTGGAGGGCTCCTCGGCGCCCCCCCCTCACATGAACTCATAAGAGATCAAACTTTGACCTTGCCCCTGGGCGTTCTACAGAGTTATCTTCTATTGCTAGCCTGCTCCTCATGAGCACCTCACTGTATTTTGTTATGTTTATCTTCCATTGCTAGCCTGCTCCTCATGAGCACCTCACTGTATTTGCTATGTTTATCTTTCATCACTGTAGTTGTTATGTTTCTCCTTGAGGCGTACCAATAAAACGCCTCTTCTTCCACACCCGCCTTGCTTTCTTCCTTTTTGCGCATCACATGCTGTGGATGTAGTTAAAAAAGGCTAAATCACTTTTTGACTTTGATCTTATAACAAATTACAATAGGAAAATATGTCCCGTGTAACATGGAAAATAAACACACATCCATAACATCATTTTTAATATACACAACACATTCAAACAAGATTTGATTGATTACAGTTAAGTAAACTAAATTGTACATGTTAGTCCTAACATGCGTAATTCACAGGGCGGAGGTGGGGCCAACATGAATGGCTATGGTGGTGCCATCTACAGGGCACCCTGGAATTAATATCTACTGGCCCGGCACCCCAACGCCCCATGGTGGATCCACCCCGAACTAGCGTCCGCCACCCCCTCCAGGGCCCTAACAGCTCCATCCTCCCGGGAGTCAAAATTCCCGCCAAAACAATCACGTGACCGAACCCCACCATGTTCAAACCACACAACCACCTAACCCACCCGACACGAGAACACCTACCCTTTCTTCCCTTTCTTCCTAATAAAGAAGGATACGAGACGCAATGCCTAATGCAAAGAAAGCCGCCAGGAAAGCCGCAGCCAAAAACAATGACACACCTAGGCCGAGGGGCAGGCCGAGGACCGCACAGCCTGGGCCAGAATGTGACCCAAACACTGGAGGAAATACACCCGAGACACCGCCCAGGCGAAAGACGCCGCCAGCCACGGATACGCCGGCGCCATCGACATCACGGGCCAAACACACAGCACAAGGAATAGTGGAGGCAGTCAAAGCTGGAATGGCCGCACAGATGGAGTCCTCCATAGCTGCCCACATCAGTGTGCTAAAATCTGAGCTGGTGCACAGGATGGATGCGATGGAGTCAAGACCCCGGAGGAAAAGATATAATGAACCTGACACGGACGAGTTAACGTCGGAGGAGTGTGACAGTGACAGTGACACCCAGGAGGAATGTACTGTGACCAAAGCCAGGCTTACGAAGCGCCCACATGCAACTGGCAACAGTGAGTTCGCCGGGCTGCGCGCACCATCACCACGCTGGAGAAAAACAACCCGCAACATCACCGAAGAGGATGGCAAAAAAGGAGGACCGTATATACCACAAACTGTACCCGACAGTGCCAACTCTCGGAGGGAGAAAGACGCGCTACAACCCCAGCCACCACGCCGATGACGAGGGCGATAACGAGAACTCACAGGCGATCACTGAGATCCTCGCTGCAGCAGGATCAGTGGTTGGCAAGAAAAAAGGTAAAAAGTCATGGCTTCCTCATCTCTGTCACTCGGGGAGATAAGCGGGAAAAAGTAGGACTTAATGAGGTGACCTGGCCTGAATACTTTACTGCTCTGTGTACAATGCTAAAGGCCCCCGAGGTACCGACCAGGTGGACGGAACCGATAATAGACCACATACATCAACTAGCAGCCATGGCAAAGGAGGGGCAGTGGAAGACATGCCGCCTATGGTTGGAGAGAGTGTTCTCCATGATCGATGGCGGCCGCCTCCCGAGTGGGTGGAATGACCACTATGCAGTAAAAGATGTGCAGCGTGATGTCTACGCGCTCGGTACGTGCGCCGCTGCACCACAACAACGCGCGAGCAGCCGCGCAGCGACCTCATACAACAATAACAATCACAATAATGTGGCGAACGGCCAGGGAGAGCAACGCCAGGAGTTCAACCGGGAAAAGGATGGCAAGCCCTGCAACCCCTGGAACTGGGGGAACGACTGCGGCTTCACGGCCACTCATGGTGAGATGCCAGACAAGAAGGTGCATGTGTGCGCGTGGTTCGCCAACAAGTACCACCGGGCCAACATGCACCGTGAGAAAGACTGCATCAGCAAAAAGCGCTACCAAGAAAAGAAGGCAGACCAGACCGGCACGACCACTACCCAGCATACGACCCAGGGTTTTTGCTAGATGGCTCTCCGTGTCGCTACACTAGTGCCCACGAGGAGCCAGGTCATGAACTCAAACGGAAACACAAACGGTATGTACCACTGTGAACTGTCACATTTGTACTGCCGAATGTGAAACCATGTCATGTTGTGTATCCCCTGCCGATGTGACTGCCCAGGCCCGTAGCATTGCCAGACGCAGGAGCGCACAGGCCCTGATATGCAGCACTGCACGCTCAAGCCGCCTGGGTGATGCAGCCCTTAACTATGATAGTTCTTGTGATAGTGATGTGTTCACAGTGCCCGGTGTGACTGCACCGACAAACGCCCACCCCACCGGCCCACCAGCATACGGGCCTGACCGCAACGCTGCACAGTGTGAGCCACTGGCCACCACCAGCAGCCCTGGCGGCATCCATGAACACTCCCCACACCATGACAATAACTTCCCAGAGGTGACACCAGGGGGCTCCACCCGCGGCCCAGACACAAGATGGCCACCGCCCGGTGACTGCCATGACAACACCGACACCCAAGATGGCGGCGCCCATGGTGGCCGCCATGACACCCCCACCACAACAACAATGGTGGACGATAACTACCCCCACGTCCAATGCGGCGGCCATGCCCACACCACCACACAACAGACCCCACCCCACCTAACTGACGAGGAAGGGCATAGGGACGGGTCGTGTGGGGGTGGCTCCCGGGGTGTGGGCGACGGTGACTGCGGCGCGGTTGGGACCCCAGGATGCATCGCAGCTAATAACAACAATGACAGCATGGCACGCCTGGGGCCACGCCCACCACTCAGCCCATATGAGTACAGGGACACACTTGACAGCATGTGGCCCCACCCACGTAGCCACCTATGGGGCGAACACCGTGAATACCTCGACATATACCACAGGATTAGGACCGTGACACTCCCCAACTACATTGGCGCAAGAGTGTGGGTCCCATCCGATCTCAACATTGGCGAGTGGAGAAGCCTCCTGGTTGACTACCATGACAAACAGGTAGTAGACTTCCTCGAGTATGGCTGGCCGGCGGACTACGCCGCCCCTGCCCTGCCCATCACCTCCACCAACCACACTGACGACCCCGCACAGCTCGACTGCATCCGCCGCTACATAGCTACCGAGATCAACCATGGCGCCATGATAGGCCCATTCAGTGAGCCCCCATTCCACCCATGGTCACAGATGAGCCCCACGATGACACACCCCAAAAAAGACTCTGACAGTAGGCGTGTCATCGTGGACCTCAGCTGGCCACACCCCGGCAGCGTCAATGCTGGGATAGCAAGATGCTTCTACCAAGGCAGTCCGAGGGCCTACAGCCTCCCCAACGTGATGGACGCCACTGACGAGGTGGCAAGGCTGGGCACTGGATGCTACCTCTGGTGCGCCAACCTTGCCAGGGCGTACCGACAACTACGCACCTGCCCACTCTCCACACCACTACTCGGTATACAGATAGACGGCTGCCACTACACCGACATCGCCCCACCATTTGGCTGCGCACCTCCTCCATGGCATGTGCCCGCATCACTAATGCTGTCACATATCTGCTGAGGCAGAGCGAAATGTGTAGCACCAGCGAGGAGGTTCATGTCCAGGATATACGACGCACTACGAAACACCTCCCGCATCGGTAGGCACCCTGTACCAGACGAGCTTCGAGATGATGTGAGGTGGTTCCTTGAGTTTGCCACCCGTTTGAATGGCCTCGTACTCCTGAAAACGGACGACAGGAAACCCTGGCTGATCGAGTGTGATTCTTCCCTCGTCGCCGGCAGTGCCTACTCAAGCACCTACTACTATGGGAAAACATACCCTGAAAGCATAACGACCAAGTTCACGAACATAGCACACCTAGAGGCCATAAACCTGGTGGTGGCGATGCGCACACTGGCACCCACACACCCCGAGGACCATCGCGTAACCATCAACACTGACAACTCCGCGAGCCAGCAGGTACTGGAATCTGGCGCTGGCAGAGATAGTGTCCTCACAGCGTGCGCCAGGGAGATATGGCTCTATGCAGCAACACACATCTGCAAGGTCGAAATCAAACACAAACCCGGGAGAGACCTTCTCCTGGCTGATGCACTCAGCAGGAGGGCATTTGACAAAACAGCAATGGCCAGGGCAGATCGCCTCGCTAGGGACCTTAACATCGCAGAGGTAGAGGTATCATTTGAAAACGTATTTACTGCTGGCCTGTAGGGAAGCCTGGAAATCTCGCGCTAAACTGCTCCTCTATTCCCAGGCTACCCTGAAGACATCCACAACAAGATCCTAGAGGTGTACTTGGCCGGCCTGGCGAGCGGTACATGGAGGAACAAGGCAGCGCAGGCAAAGAAGTACCTACAGTTCGCGACACGCCACCAGCTCGACCCCCTCTCCCCGACACAGTATGACATCCTGACGTACATACTCCACCTCAAAGAGACCCTGGCCTCCCCGGATGCGGCGATGAACTACATAAGCGGCGCACGCACCTGGGTCCGCCTCTTCGGGGGTCAGGTGGTCGCATTTGACACATACCCTACAACACTCATGAAGAGAGGCCTGCAACGACTATCCCAACACGTCAAGACACCGGCCCCACCCATCACACCTCAACAAGTCCGAGACCTGGTCCAATACCTACGGGGGGGCGGGGCCCCAGGCCCAGGTCCTGATTGCGGCCCTGCTGCTGGCCTATGCCACCCTCCTCAGGCAGGGCAACCTCCTCGCCACCAACTCAGACCAAGACCCCGGCCACTACTTGAGACTACATGATATCAACATAACACCAGAAGGGCTGCTGGTAACCGTCTGCTCCACCAAGACCAGGTGGAGGGCAGGACAGAGCTTCAACATCATCATCAACCGTCATCAGCGCTCCCGGTGCTGCCCGGTGGCAGCTTGGGAGCGATACCCCCATGAACCAGCATTCATGCTACAGGGCGGGCGGCCCCTCCAGCCACCGACCCTCCGAGCAGCAGTAAGAACAGGGCTGCCAGCGGTCGGTGCCGAGTCACCTCACCGATACACGCTGCACAGCCTGCGAAGGGGTGGGGCCCAGGCATGTGCAGCAGCAGGCAGGTCGATCCAGCAGATCATGCAGCTGGGCTCCTCGACCCCTGTGGCGGTTCATCTATATGTACCCAAGGACCCGGTACCAAGCGGCCCTCGAACCCTCCAGTAATTGGTTGAGGGTTCGAGCCCCGCCCACCTGACCTTGACATTTCTGAACTTTGAACTTGACCTCGCATATTGACCTTTGATGACATTGAACTGATTGACTGATGTTACGTAATGCTCACTGTTACATAATGCTCATTTTGGGCATAAGCCGTTCTCTCTATCATGCACACAATAAAAACCACTATACCACACACTCTCTGCCTTGGTGAATTATGTCTTACAAGGAAAAAGCTGACACAGTTGGAAAAAAAGAAGTTTGTGTTGATATTTAATGTGTAAATATGTAAAATTTCACTTTAGCACAAAATCATATAAATATGCATTTGAGACATTTTGTGGAATAGATTAAATACATATATGTTCAAATACGATACCCGAGAGATTGCAGACACCTAGATTTCATGTCATGTTCATACAGCTTTCACTGTTTAAGTGCATTGATATCACATATCTTTTTGCTGACATATAGTATGATATAGTGATATAGTGATCTGCCTAGTCAGACCGCTCCTAGCAATTCTCCTACTGAAAGCTCAGAGGAGGTCACAAGTGAGGCAGTGGGTGAAGGTCCACAGGATCAGGATCCAGTAGCAACTAGTCCGGTCAAGGGGGGAAGTAGACAGAACACCAGTCACAATGGAGATCAGTTGATCCTCAAGAATCACTAGACCGGTAGACAGGTTAAATCTCTAGATAACAAATGTCATCTTTGTTATATCTCTCTATATACATATACTTTTGATGTAAACTGTCACATTATCTGTATCTTTCAGTGCTACGTTGTGTGCAGAACTAAATGGATGTGTAGAATCAGATTGTTCTATGAGGGGGAAGATGTCCAGATAGGCAACCAGGGTTAGCCACTGGTATGTGCTTCCGGTAGGAGGAGGCCATCTTGTCTTTAAAAAATCATAACAACACACGTGCCAGAGAGTGATGGTTGATCTTTACAGTGTCCGTGTCATAAATGTCATACTTTAGCTCACCAGTATCGTTTTTTTACATATATATAGTATTGTTAACATACTTAATAACAAGAGGCAATCATAATTATTTGACATACTATTGAAAAAGAAGGGATTAATTATGTCCAACGTAGCATGGACACCAAATATGTGCTACCCAATTTCAAAGAATGACCCAGGTACTATTGAAAACATGGAAGATAATAAGCAGATGCCATGCTACCTTTACGTCAGCACTTATTAAATGCTGTTTTATGTATGGAAGTAAATTGAATATGAATGCCAGTTGTTTAATTACTTATTATGTAAAACGAATTTATTTTCCATCCATGCAGGGCCAATGGCTGTCCTGTACCCGGCAATAGCGACGGAAACGGCAAAAGAAAATCCTAGGCTACCTACCATGAAGCCAGGAACAAGTAAATTTAGTGCAATTAACCCAGATATAACCAACATCAAAAACTACCACGATGAAGCCTTCCTGTACATACAGCAAGCTCTGTCTTGTGACGAACATGGACAAGGGGAGCAATCCATTGTGCTATACCAGAAAGGGTTGAAATGTATTTTGCAGGCACTGATGATTCCAACTGAGGGACCTGGAAAAGATGGTGAACAGTGGCCCAAAGCACGTGTGTGTAAGGAGAAAATGGATAGAACACGGGTTTGGGTTCAGGCTCGCATTGCTGAACTTCTCACTGATATCACCAGCACCCATCCCATGATTGATCCAATTTTCTCCAACAAGTTGAGGAACCCGTCGACTTCGTCAGAGTCACGCAATCATGTGATAATGGTTGATGATAGTGCCAAAAATCAGTTGTCATTGACTCCTGAAGAAATGTCTAATGCACTAGAGGTATTTTCTATACCCGACGGTGTGCAGGTCTACTTCATTAGCAGTGATGGTTTCGTAAGTGCCCCATCCTACCCAAGCAGCCTAGGTATCTACCGTCTGCGCAATGGCCCATTATTTCAACAAGAGAGCAGTAACAAACAAACACCGCCAGCTTTCCTTAATGTTGGTAACTGGACGTATCCACTGCTACCAGGGATGTCCCCCGCACTACATGTCACCTCAGGGACATACATCTTCCCTGAAGTGAATGCGCCCCAAGAAGGTAATTCGACAAAGTATATACAGAACTACTTATGTGTTGTGGGAATAACAACAAATCGCAAAATATATATCAAAGACTTGCCCAATGTTGCTGTAGAGTTAACAATTTTTATTTTTGCCAAGCTAGGACGTAAAACAACAAACAAACAAACAAATATTGATCGGAATAAGTTTAAGTTAAAACAAAAATTGTTAGTTTTTGTAGCTGTAAATATATTAATTTTTTTAATATATATCTGAACAAATAAGTCTTAAATCAGCGCTGGGATATCATGGATATCAATATAGAATATGCTGTCTTGTGTTTTCAATGGACTTTGGTACACATGTTGAGCTTAATGCAACAGTGTTTGCTAAGTGTTTTTTTCACCAGACAGTTAATTTTCGTATAAGTGAGTGGCGAATAGTCTTCTTTTTTGGGGGTATTTTTTTTTAAATACTGAGGTGCTAATGGGAGAGAGAGTTGGGTGTTTCCAGAAATGTCTACTAGTTCAGTCTAGTCGAACAGAATCAAAGGAAAAGGACTGTAGCTAAGGAGCATATCTAATATATTTAAACTGACATAATATAGCATACCTGTCTTATGTATTCGCTGTGTTCGTTTCCTTTCATTTCTTTATGCTTTTTTTGTGATAAATTATGTTCCCCATGGCCAGAGTTAAACCCATGAGCTAATGGTGGGATGGGTTTTGAGACAATTGACTAAATGGCGTTTATGTAGTCGCTTTAAATTCTGTATTTTACCTTTTAGGTGCTGCGGTTGGTGTGGTCATCCCTGACACTATATCAGCTGAAAAAAGGGCATGTCTGCATGGACTGCTTAAGTACCTCACAGACCTGAGAGAGGATGTGCCAAAAACGCAGGTGCAGCAGCAAGCTGATCTGCCTGTTGGAGAGACGAGGGCCAGTGCACAAATCGCAAAGGGCATCGTGATAGGTAATGCAGTAATGAAGACTAATTGGGTTTTATATCTGTCAAATATAGTTTATCTATGTTTGATGTTCATGGTGATGTTATGTTTTTCTTATTTCTATCATCCTAATACCACATTCATAGGATTTCTTCGTGACAAGCAGTATATAAATGTCAGTTTGTTAGAAATATTCTAGTGTTACTCTAGTGTAGTTAGTTATGTGAGTTTATGAATTATGGTGTTAGGGTGGGGTTGTTAGTATTACACTAGACCAGCTGTGACCAGTGAAGCAGTGGGACCAATCCCAGTGCGTGTTGGTCTTAAATTCTACATTTGTATTTGAACTGTCTCTGTCATTCTATTTGGTTGACTGGAAATAACAGAGGAACAGCAACAAATAAAAGGGGGGGGGGGGAGAACAGGGGCTGATGGTTCAGTGGCAAGCCAATTAGGGTATGGTGACGCCATGGAACATCCTTTACTGTGACTGCATAAGGGCCTGCGCAATCCGATGTGCTCTTAGTGAGTTTTTGAATTCTAGGTAGGAGGACGCTCCTCTGGTTCTGGCTGGTAGGTTGTTCCATATCGTGCTACCTTTGTAAATTGGTGCTTTAATTAGTTTGTTTGTGGAAGGCTTGGAGACTTTGAGTAGAGTGCAATCAGCCCATGTAGTATTCATCATTGTGTCATCTAGATATTCTAGATATACTGGGTCTCTCTGGCTCTTCTGTACATATGTGATAGATGTGAATCTCTTCTATCCATTTGGTAATCTAGGTTTGCTTTGTCATGCATTTCCTTCACACTTAGTGTTTTGCCCCAATAAATTGTTCTTAATGCCCGGTTTTGGATCCTTTGTAGCTTAGTCAGTTGCTGCTTTGTGAGCAATCCATACATTATATCATTATAGTATATTATCGGCAGAACTATTGATTTATATAGTAGTAGGGCAGTGTTTTTCCTTATGAAGCTCCACATCTTCCTGATTGTAGTAAGTTTTTGTGCCACTGATTGAGTTAGTCTAGCCAGCTGTTGATTCCCATTTAAGGTAAAATCAATCACTGTTCCTAAGTACTTGTATGCAGTTGCCTCCTTAATTTGGTTTCCTCCAATATGTAGTGTAATGGGTTGAGCTCTTGCCTTCCTTGCTTTGGTGCCAAATTCAGTTTTATTGGTGTTAAGGGATAGTTTGTTTTCATTACACCACAGGTTAACCCTGATCAGCACCATCTGAACCTGATTAGTTGCTATTTGGAAATAGTGAAATCCTTGTTGTGTACTGTGAGAGCTGCATCGTCTGCAAATAATGTGAATGTTGCCTTCTCTGATACAGGTTTTCTTCCCCAGTCCTGCTTTCTGGATTTTCTGCAATAGTATTCTATGGTCAATTGTATCGTATACTGCAATTGTAAGTTCACCTTTGTCCATAATTATTTCTAAACATAATTATAATTCCAACAATGCTGGTTGTTCATAAAAAAAGGAAAAAACATATAGAAACTCGGCAATTTGTTATTGTATGCATACAATTCTTGAAAAAACAAATCTTCATTACCACTAGCTGCTGAGTGGATTTCGTGGGGTCTTAGAAAAGGCGCAGAGAAGACAAGCGAGTGGGTGAAAAGGGGATCAGGCAAGCTGCAGGAGCAGCTGCCACCTGATGCTGAGCCACTCACAGTTGACCCACGGACTCAACAAGGGATTCTATGTGTCAGGAGGGCCACAAGCACTACTGTGACTGTCAGTAGCTTCATAGGTTAGTCCTTTCCAGCATTACCCAAATCTAGACTAAAGTGCTTATATCTGCTAGTCTTATTAACCTTGACATCCCCACAACTGCCACCTCATCTTTCTTACACTCTCAAAAGATTGTGAACTTACTTTACCTTTTCTTTCTCATCATAATTTGTAGTGTAGGGTGAGAGTGTGGCCGCATAGTTGCGCCAGGCTGCGAGAGGGCAGCAAGGGGAGCCAGGAAGAGGTGGGAGGGAGAAGGCAAGGGGCGGGCTGGAGGAGTACCTGGTCTTGGTAGACCGGAAGGTGACAATGAGGGAGGCAGGTCTGGGAGACACATCAGTGAAAAGCAGGGTGTGGGGACCAAGCATGTTCTCTGACTGGGCTACTATGTTACTTTGTCTCGGCGATGAGAAGGACAGAGACAAAAACATATGCATCAGGACTTAAAGCAAGTAGGAAAAGGACTATTCTCTTCAATTCTGAAGGTGTCAAGGGAGAGGCCCTGGCTACGACATGATGTGAATTACGTTTAATACCCTTTTTAAGGAGCTTAACATGATATGAGTCAAATAGGGCAGAAGAGCCAGTTTAGGAGGCAAACCAGGTTTTCACTGAACTAAAGTAACTATAAATAGAGCCTGGTGCTTTGAGCCGGGTTGCAAGGTAGACGAGGTATGCCAGGACGTTGTATTGCGCCCCCCGTGGGAAACCGGGGTAGAATAGTTCCCTTGCACCCCCTTGCAGATCGTAAAAGGCGACAAATGGGGCGACTCGTTTGCCGTGAGTTGCAACTCGTGTCGGTGGAGGAAGGGATCCTGGTGCTTGAGGACGGTGAGCAGCAATTGCTCTCACCGATCCAACACCGCACTTTGGCCCCGACTTCACCTAGACGAGTGGTTGGATTGGCCCGGTCCAATCAATCGTCTGGTCACGCCTTGCCCTAGGATAGTCAGCAAATTCATAAAAACACAACAGATCAAACCTACTGTGGAAAAATGGTTATTGCACAACCTGTGAACTAAAGCTATTCCTAGAAGGCGGTGGCTAATGGGTCAATCAAGTAATGACTGCAGATTTGTTTGCCTCATTATTTGAGTATACCGTCCTTGTATCCCTGGTGTGCATCTAACGAATACCGCAGCTTTGCACATCCCCTTGTAGGACTCCGTGGTGGGTGGGGACCAAGGACGACGAAAAATTAGTAAATAAATATGGCAAATAACTGCCCCCCAAAAAAGAAAAGACAAATGGCTGACAACCCGGACTCCGAAAATGACGATCCCATTATGGAAAAAAATTGGCTGCGATTCATTGTGATCGCTTTCACTGACTCGGCTGCCAAGCCCTCTTGCTTTCCCATTGATAAAGGCATCAAGGGGATAGCGGGCACCGTCAAAAAGGTCATAAGAATGAAGTCTGGTGATTTTCTCGTTGAGTGCGCAAAGAAGGCCCAAGTCGACAACCTGCAGCGTGCAAGCACGTTGGCAGGTGCTGGCATAAAGGCCTCTCCTCACCGTACCCTCAACTCTAGTAGAGGAGTAATCCGAACTAGAGATCTAAGTGAGGTCGGTGAGGATGAGATCGCACTCGAGCTGAAACCACAAGGTGTACAAAACGTTCGAAGGATAACCATACGGAAAGAAGGTAAGGAAATTAAAACAAATACCTATATCCTCACGTTTAGTACACCAGTGCCGCCCCAGAAACTTAAAGTTGGTTACCTCAGTGTTGGCGTGGATGCTTTTATCCCGAATCCTCTTCGCTGTTTCAAATGCCAAAAGTACGGACACGGGAAGGATAACTGCAAACATGAGGTAACCTGCTTCCGATGTGGCCAGACTGGTCATGACAACACTGATTGTCAGAACCAGGCAAAATGTGCCAATTGCCTGGGTCCCCATATGGCCGTGTCGAAGGATTGTCCTGTTTGGATGAAAGAGAAACAAATCCAGCGGGTTAAAACTGAAAACCGGATAAGCTACCCGGAGGCTCGGAAACAGGTGGAGGGGGCTTACCCTTTCACTTGCCAAGAGCTATGCCGCGGTGGCAAAGCCCGTTACCAGGACAATCGATTGCCAGACCGATTTGACATGGCTGTCGGGAGAGAGGCCCATGGCCCGCTCACCGACCCAGAGTCCGAGTGTAAAGCCATCTGGAAAAAAATCTGAAATGAAGTCTGCCTGTGTTCAGACAGAGATGGCTTCAAGTTCTACACACAAACAAATTTAAAAAGGAAAATAAGAAGTAACAAAGAAAAGCGCTTTAGTGCGCGAAGGACCACTATCGGGCCGTATGCCCAAGGGGGCAGCATCCCCCATCCCCACCGGAAATCAGTTTTCTGCACTGCAGGATATTGATATGGCCGAGGTTCCCCCGAGCCGTGGCCGTAGTGTGTCCCCCAAGGTGAAACTTGTGGGACGTGTCCCTGTCACGCCGCCATTATGACAGCCACACATATAATACAATGGAACTGCTGAGGTTTTAGAGCAAACTTCAATGAAGTGCGATTGCTTTGTGAGAGGCTTGACCCTCTTGCCCTTTGCTTACAAGTAAAGACTACTGATCAGATTTCTTTAAAACACTACAATATGTATCACTCTTATGCACCGGATGGGGAACGAGCCACTGGTGGCTCGTCCATTCTGGTGGGTGAAGATGTGATACACACCCCTATCACCTTAAATACAACTTTTCAAACAATAGCCATTCGAATTAGTCTCGATAAAACCATTACAATATGCTCCATATATATCCCCCCTAACTCCATATTTTCAACACAAGATTTAGAAACTTTAGCTGATCAGTTGCCTCCCCCCTACATTTTAATGGGGGACTTCAATGCACACAACCCCATGTGGGGTGGTGCAAACACAAACAGCAAGGGCAGGGGAGTTGAGAATTTCCTGAGCAATCATGCTTTAAGCTTTCTGAATGATGGGTCCCATACTTATGTTCATCCTGGGTATGGGACCTGCTCTGCAATCGACCTCACTATTTTACAACCGGGTCTCCTGTTGGACTTCTCATGGAGAGTCTGGAACAACCTTTGTGGAAGTGACCATTTCCCTATCGTGATTACGACTAAGGGACCAGCTCGGAACCGGAAGGAACCGAGCTGGCGGCTGAGCAAAGCCGACTGGTCACTGTTCCAGTCACTCGCCCGTGAGAGGTTCACGGGAGTAGCCCGCAATGATCCTGTTGCAATGAAAACATTCACAGAGGTCTTGGGGTCGATTGCAGAGGAAACCATTCCTAAGACCTCGGCATTTCCAAAACATATAACAAATCCTTGGTTTAATGTAACTTGTAAGAACGCTATCAATGAGCGGAAAAAGGTGCAACGTTTGTTCTTCCGGCGGCCTACCGCTGAGAACCACGTTCGTTTTAAAATTCTAAGGGCTCGGGCTCGCCAAATTATTAGGGAGGCGAGGAGGCTGTGTTGGAGACAATATGTCTCCAGCATAACCACTCGCACCCTACTTTCTAAAGTATGGACCATGATCCGGAAAATAAAACAAAAATACGCTGGCTCATCGGTCCAACACCTAAAACACAATAATATTCTTTTAACTTCCGTAACTGACATAGCCAACCTTCTTGCCAGTACGACCAGACGGGATGGCCGAATGAGTTAGAGCGTCCGTCTCCCGTGCTGGTAGATCGTGGGGTCGTGGGTTCGAGTCCCGGTCGAGTCAAACCAATGACTTTAAAATTGATACTTGTTGCTTCCTAGCCAGCGCTCGGCATTATTAGGATAGGGCAAGGACTGGTGTGCTCAGTGTCAGGATAATGTGACTGAGTGGGATACCAGGTCATGGTGCTGGCGGCCTGGTTTCCCAGTGGGACAGCACTATAAAGTCGCCATGAGTGCGCACTGTCACAAGTCGGTACCCGTCCTGATATGACCTTAGATGTTGCTAGGACGTAAAACAACAACAAACAAACAAACAATCTTGCCAGTACTTTCTCCCAGAACTCATCTGTGCAAAACTGCCTTCCGGCTTTTGCACAGATGAAGTTGCACCTGGAAAGACAACCTATAAATTTCAAATCTAATAACACTGAGCACTACAATAGTTTTTCCACAATAGATGAATTAAAGCATGCTTTAAATAGATCGCACGACACTGCAATAGGTCCAGACAAAATACACTACCAATTTTTAAAACACTTCCCACCAGCACCAATAGAACTGCTTCTGCACTTTTTTACAGCACCAATAGAACTGCTTCTGCACCTTTTTAATAATATTTTAATAATCATTAATCCCATCCCCAAACCGGGGAAAGACCATAGCGAGCCCGGGAACTACCGCCCGATAGCGCTTACAAGTTGCATTTGTAAAACTTTCGAACGAATGATTAACGATCGCCTCATCTGGATCCTGGAGTCGGAGCACCATCTGACCGACTTCCAGTGTGGTTTCAGGCGGGGGCGGAGTACCCTCGACCACTTGGTCCGATTGGAGTCATTCGTTTGAAATGCCTTCATAAACAGAATATGTCGTGTCCGTATTCTTTTACCTTGAATAGGCGTACGACATGACATGGAAGTATGGCATCCTGAAGGATTTGTTCAATATGGGGTTTAGAGGGCGCTTGCCCATTTTCATTTCTAAATTGTTATCAAACTGGAACTTTAGAGTTTGGGTCAATGCTACCCTCTCTGATCCTTTTGATCAGGAGATGGGTGTACCTCAGGGTAGCATTCTATCTGTTAGCCTTTTTGGCATTAAAATTAACAATATAGTCAAATCCATTAAGAGTACTGTATCCTGCAGTCTCTATGTAGATGACTTTTTAATATGTTTTAAAGGTAAAAATATGAACACTATAGAACGGCAGCTCCAATTAAACATAAATAGCCTTTCCTCATGGGCAATGGAAAATGGTTTTAGATTCTCCAAATCGAAAACCGTTTGCATGCACTTTTGTCTTTTACGGACTTTGCACCATGAACCTAATTTAACAATTGGAAATGATCCCATAAAAGTCGTCAAAGAGAATAAGTTTTTAGGAGTCATCTTTGACAACAAATTATCTTTTATCCCTCATATTAAGTATTTAAAGTCCAGATGCCTTAAGGGACTGGACATTCTAAAAGTTCTAGCCCACACACAGTGGGGAGCAGACAGCACTGTTCTGCTCCAATTATATAGAACATTAATACGTTCAAAATTGGACTATGGCTGTATTGTTTATGGTTCAGCCAGGAAATCATACATATCACAGTTAGACACTATACACCATCAAGGCCTTCGGCTGGCCCTGGCGGCGTTTAGAACCTCGCCCATCCAGAGCCTTTATGTCACAGGCCGAGAGCCTTCCCTTAAGTGTAGAAGGCTCAAACTGTCTATGCAATATGTGATAAAATTAAAAGGAAATATTTTAAATCCTGCATATAACTACATTTTTATGCCACCATATGAATGCCTCTATGAATCAAGGCCAACATACATAAAGCCGTTAGGCCTCAGATTAAAGCCTCATTTGGAGGCCCTGAGGGCAAATCTACATAACATAGCACCCTCACAATATTCAGATGTTCCTCCCTGGCAGCTGAGGAAACCAAACATCATCCTCCAGCTGGCCATATCGAAGAAATCTCAAACGCACCCACTTTCATATCATGAAAGCTTTACCAATGTGCGAAGTGCTTTTAGCTCCCACCTAGCAGTTTACACGGATGGGTCAAAGACAGACAACAGAGTCTCTGCGGCAGCAATCGTCCACAGACGTGAATTGGGTACGCGTACTCCAGATCAGAGTTCCATCTTTACTGCTGAGGCACGAGCACTCCTACTCGCGTTAGAGTGCATTGAAACCTCAGCCAGTCACAAATTCATCATTTTCACTGACTCTTTTTCCTGCCTTCAGGCTTTAAATAATAGGAAACTGGACCACCCAATACTACTTAAAGTACTCATTAAACTAAACCCTAATTTCATTCGGCCCCTGGGGCTCTGGATGAAACCTCATTTGGAGGCTTTGTACTTGGATCTGGATGTATTAGAGGATACCCAGGTCCCAGAACATCCCCCGTGGTCGTTGAGGAAGCCATCGGTCATCCTCCGACTCACGGAACTGAGGAAGTCTGGGACACATCCACTTGAGTATCAACGACTGTACGCAGAGATTCAAGGCCAGTTTGAAGACCACTTCTCCATGTATACCGATGGTTCCAAAGACCTAAGCCGGGCAGCTGCTGCTGGAGTTTGCCAGGGCAAGAAATTTGGCGTTCGCATGCCCGATCAGAGCTAGAATTTTACGGCGGAAGCCCGAGCACTCCTTCTCGCATTGGAAGTCATTGAACTATCCAACCACACTAAATATGTAATATACAGCGATTCGTTTTCCTGCCTGCAAGCTGTTGCTGGGCTAAAAACGGACCACCCTTTCGTGGCAAAGGTCATTTACAAAATGAACCAGCTAGCAACAGATGGATATGACATCCACTTGTGTTGGGTGCCTGGCCATGCCGGCATCCAGGGAAACGAACGAGCTGATCGGGCCGCGAAGGAGGCTCTGAACTATGATGTTGAGCCATGTCTGATACCCCACTCTGATCTGAAACCACTAATAGCCACCCACATCAAATCCAAATGGCAACATCAGTGGGATGAAAACATTAATAAACTTAAAGAAATTGAACCATCTGTGGGAAAACCACCACATTCTCATGTGGGGGGTCGGCGGGACCAAGTGGTCCTTAGCCGCTGCCGTATTGGCCACTCGTGGCTAACACATGTTTTCCTGCTCAAGGGGGACCCTCCCCCTGAATGTATTGGATGTCAGTCCCCACTGACAGTCAAGCACATTTTATTAAACTGTGTTGATTTTATGGCACTGCGCCAACAATTTTACACTGCAAACAGCATGCATGACCTTTTTACCAAAGTTAAACAAGAAGACATTTTAGCTTTTTTGAGGGCAGCTGGTCTGTACCACCTCATATAGTTCATTAAAACAATTTTTATTAATTAATTCTTTCATCTATTTTATTTAATTATATGATTTTGGGCTTTTAAAAATTAATAAGTGTCTATTGACACCTAACTGATTGTATGCTTTTACATTATATGTAAAGGCGATGGTTGAATAAAAAACAAACAATTCTCGCCGTGAATATGGCCTATGCTGCCGACACGGCATAAAGAAACCACCAATCAATCAATCTTTCAATAGCAAAATTTGACATTCACCTATGTTGGGTGCCCAGTCATGTGGGTATCCCAGGAAATGAGAGAGCAGATCAAGCGGCCACCCGAGACCTGACTGCTCCTTTAGAACACTGTCATATAACCCACTCTGATCTGAAACCTACCAATCAAAAATACATATGGAACCTATGTCAGATCGAATGGGATGAACACCCAGACAACAAACTCCATAGAATTACCCCCTCTGTGAACGGACTGCCGCAGAGTCGCCTGGAAGGGGCGACCCGACCAGGTTGTTTTGACATTTTAGCCTTTTTGAGGGCAGCTGGTTTGTACCACCTCGTATAGGTTTTTAAACATATTTCATCAGTGAATAATACTATCATTTAGTATTTTATTTAGCTTGACCAGAAACTATATGATTGTGAGTTTACAAAATTCATGAGTGTCCATTGACACAAAATTGATTATATGCTTTTAAATGTAAAAGCGATGGTTTGAACAAAAACAAACATTTCTCGCCATGAATATGGCCTATGCTGCCAACACGGCGTAAAGCAACCACCAATCAATCAATCAATGTTGGTCGAGCTGAGCTTCTAGGGGCCTTGGCGGTGTCTGAGCCGGCTGGGGGCGGGCCTGTGAGGTGCCGGCGAGGGCAAGAATTACCTGGATTGCTGCGAAATGACGGCAACACACTTTAAAGCGTTCACGATTAGCCTCGTTTGCGAATTAACCATGTTGCCAACATACGTGATGCAAATGTTCTGCTACTTTGTGCAAGCCTGCCTTCAGGCTACTGGCAGACAGTTTGCTTCCGCATGTGGAGACCCAGTCACTATCAAGGATATCCAGTGAGATATCTAACTTCAGTGGGTGCCTTGGCGCTCCTTCTCCATCTCAACACAATGGCGACTTGATGAGACCCCTCACGGGTCACCTCAGCAGTCTAATATGACTTCTCACGTGCTCCAATTGGTCATTGAGACTGAAAAAAGAAGAGATTGCAAGCCATGCTACCTTTGGAATTGCCACCAGTTTTGTCACAGGTGGAGATGGCCCTATAGCTAAAGATCATCATTGAGGCATAGCTTAGCTGTGTGCCAACGTTTATGCTGGTAGAATTTTAATATTTCACATATCGGTAGTGACATACTATCAAGTGAAAATGTGAAAATTTGCATATTGACACCATACATCTCCCCAAACTTTGTTTTTTCCAACTGTTTTCGTATAAAACATACAATCTTCTTTTTTGCTTAATTGTAATCAATAAAATCTTGTTTAAATCTGTTGTTTGTTGAAATGTTGCATGGATATGTGTTAAAATGATGTTATGGATGGATGTTGCATGGTTAATTTTAAAAATTTTCTAAATTTGTAAAAAAAAAAAAATCTAAATCAAGAATGATTTTTTTTACCTCAACTCTGACATATTTACATGTAAACAAACCTTCATGGACATGAACATGGATTCTTCTATTATTTGGAATGTTTTCTGCTATTATTTTTAATCTTTTCACTTTTGGCTTCCATGTCACAAATTTGGTGAGCCGTTTTTGAGAACCACCCTTATGCATAGTAAAATGTTTGGAGTATTAGCTTCGTATTCATAACAATATTCATAAGACTTTTATTACTCTAATTTACTGAGGTCAGTCTAGTTTGTAACTATTACAATAACCATATAAATCTATTGAAATCTATCAAATAATTGGCAAATGGACTAACAGAAAGTATGGTCAAATTTGGACTTGGGGACTGTTTGCAATCCACAAACAGTTACAACCTAGAAACAAAACCAAAATTATTACTAAAACAAAATCTTTTAAATTTGAATCAAATTGGACTAATGCTGCCCAGCAGTTAAAACAAAACCATTATGGGTAGGGTAACAAAATAGTTCACGGAATAAAATAATTATGTTTATGTGATAAATAGAACAATATTTTACAGTTAACTTTAGATTTCTCATTTGACAGTGGAGAATTTAGGTAAAACTACAATGATGCTCGGCAGGAAGATGGCACCCATTCTCAGGGAAAAGAGTGAAAAGTACCTCCCAAAATCAGTGACCGTCTCTAATGGAGGACAGTCCAAACTCGACGTTGTTGCAGAGGTTGCCACCGGCGGACTGCAGGGTACGTATGGATACTGTTTCTAATAGTCAGTGCGACTTAGCTCTCCACTAAGATAATTGACTGTGTAGAATAACAAAATAATTTTAATCTGAATAGCTCAATATTTTGCAGCACACCTAATCTTTGCAGAAAACTACACATGCCATCCCTGTCTTGCAAGCAATAGGTAGTTTATGTTTAGGAATCGAGGATGACTAACTGGGAAGAAAAAGCTGGTTGTATTGTCTACTATTCCAAGCCATATCATTGCTGGGTTATGCACACATTTGCAACAGATGATTAAAACCTCCATTGCATGCTGGGGGGGGGGGGAACCCATAGGTATATGAAACATGGTAATCGTGAACAGCTACATAACGAATTAATTACCCACTAGTGATAATAAACCCTTCAACTATCTCCAGATCACTGTTTATCAGGGAAAGCAAATTACTGACTACAAATCTGATTCTTCTAATAAATGCTTTTCCTTATGAATGGAAAAACTGCCAACAGCAACAGCACAAGAAGGCTCTAATGGAACGCATGGCTTTGTATAGTCCAACATTCATACCATCTGAACATTGCCATGGAATTCGAGCTATTTAATAATTTATACTTTACCACTTTGCAGATTGCATCTGCAGGGGTTGGTTTGTTGGTCTGTAGGAACTGGTATGCAGGTATAGCAATACCTCAAGGAGTTTGACGCCCCTGCCCTGCAGAGTTGTAAACCACTGCCTTGTGGTACAGGTTCTTGACAGAACCGAAGGCTAAAGCAGCGGACAGACAGGACGCGTGCGTCGGGCGTGCGTAAAGTACAAGCGAGCGTCATGCGGTTCTCGCGCGCAAATAGCGAACACACTGGATGCATCTGCCACGCGTATGCATCATTGGTTTGACTCTCGGTGTCTCGGTGTGTCTGTGTGTTACTCTGTGTCTGTGTGTGTGTCTGTGTCTCTGTCTCTGTGTGTCTGTCTCTGTGTGTGTCTCGGTGTGTCTGTATGTGTCTGTGTGTGTCTGTGTGTGTGTGTCTCTGTGTGTGTGTCTGTGTGTGTGTGACTCTGTGTTCTGTGTCTCTGTGTGCATGTGTCTCTGAGAGAGACACACAGACACTCTCCCTCCCTCCCTCCCTCCCTCCTGTATGTGTGTGTGTGTTACTCTGTGTCTGTGTGTGTCTGTGTCTCTGTGTCTGTGTGTGTGTCTCGGTGTGTGTCTCGATGTGTGTCTGTGTGTGTGTGACTCTGTGTATGTGTGTGTGTCTCTATGTGTGTGTCTGTGTCTGTGTGTGTGTGTCTCTGAGAGAGAGACACACAGACACTCTCCCTCCCTCCCTCCCTCCCTCCCTCTCCCTCCCTCTCTCCCTCCCTGTGTCTGTGTGTGTGTGTGTTACTCTGTGTCTGTGTGTGTGGAGGTGTGTGTGTCTGTGTGTCTCAGTGTGTCTGTGTGTGTGTGAATCTGTGTCTCTGTGTGTTCTGTGCCTCTGTGTGTGTGTCTCTGAGAGAGAGGCACACAGACAATCTCCCTCCCTCCCTCTTTCCCTCCCTGTGTCTCGGTGTGTCTGTGTGTGTGGCTGTGTGTGTCTGTGTGTGTGACTCTGTGTGTGTCTCTATGTGTGTGTCTGTGTCTCTGTGTGTGTGTCTCTGAGAGAGACACACACAGACACTCTCCCTCCCTGCCTGCCTGCCTCTCTCTCTCTCTCTCCCTCCCTCCCTCCATCCATCCCACACAGAGACACATGCAGAGAGATACACACAGAGATGCAGACACACATACAGACACAAAGACACACACAGACACAGACATACACAGACACATACAGAGACACACACACACAGACAAAGAGACACACACACAGATACAGCCACACAGATGCAGCCACAAAGACACACACATACACAGAGACACACACAGACACGGACACACACATAGAGACACAGAGACACACACATAGACACACATACAGACACACACACATAGACACACATACAGACACAGAGACACACACATAGATACACAGAGACACACACACAGACACACACAGAAACACACATACAGACACAGAGACACACACATCAAGACACAGAGACACACATACAGACACAGAGACACACACACAGACACAGAGTCACACATACAGACACAGAGACACACACACAAAGACACAAAGACACATACACAGACACACATACACATACACACACACAGAGACACACACACATACACACACACAGACACAGAGACACACATAACACAGAGACACACACAGACACACACACACACACAGAGACACACACACAGACACACAGACACACACACAGACACAGAGAAACACACAGAGACACAGAGACACACACACAGACACACAGACACAAAGACACAGAGACACACACACAGACACACACATAGACACAGAGACACACGCACACACACAGACACACACACAGACACAGAGACACACATAGACACACCTACAGACACAGAGACACACACAGAGACACACACACAGACACACACACACATACACACACAGAGACACACACAGACAGACACACAGAGACACACACATAGACACAGAGACACACATACAGACACAGAGACACACACATCGAGACACAGAGAAACACACAGAGAAACACACAGAGACACACACAGAGACACACACATAGACACACATACAGACACAGAGACACACACACACAGACACAGAGACACACACAGCGACACACACACAGACACACACAGACACACACACAGACACACACATAGACACAGAGACACACCTACAGACACAGAGACACACACAGAGACACACACAGAGACACACACATAGACACACACAGAGACACATACAGACACAGACACACAGAGACACACATACAGACACAGAGACACAGACACAGACACACACACAGACACACAGAGACACACACATAGACACAGAGACACACATACAGACACAGAGACACACACATACAGACACACACACAGACCCAGATACACACATAGAGACACACACACACAGACACACACACAGAGACACACACACACACACAGACACACGCAAAGTCAGGCAAAGTCGGGCAAAGTCAGGCAAAGTCGGGCAAAGTCAGGCAAAAGCCAAGCGTAACCACGCGTCAAGCGTAAATAATCGCTCCAAAAGCGATTTGTGACGCACGCGCGATGCACGCGTGATAAACGCATGCGCCAGTGTGTTCGGGTTCTCTTTATTACATACATTTTGATTTTTTACGCACGCGTGACGCTTGACGCACGCGCGAGATACGCGTCCAGTGTGTTCGCAGCTTAAGGGAGCAAGCCCTAAACAGAAAACCATGTCACTGTGGCAGCATTAAGGGCGGTTGATGTATGGATCTCCCAACCAGCCACTGCAGGGACAAATAGTTTTGCGCCTGTCTTGACATGTTCTTGCCGGTGTGAAACCTCTATTTGCTCCCCGAGAGAGTGCCGCTGGTAACTTGCAAAAGCCAGCAGCACTTCAACACTTTTGCAGGCAGCTTTCATGAAATGTACAACCGCACCAAACAATGGAGAGCGGCAGTCAAGTAATGAAAGCAGTCTTTGTCGCATCGCGACCGACAGCATGATGATGATGATGATGATGAGGAACCCATCAAACACTGCCGACAGATAGGTGCAATGCAGTGGAAGGTTGACGGTTATCCTTAATTGTTACCAGCCAAGCTGGGCGGGGTGACCAATGATTGTGATGGTTGAACCCATGGTGACTGCCCCTGTGGGGAACCGGGGTAGAATAGTTCCCTTGCACATCGTAATAGGGACCAGACGGGATGGCCGAATGAGTTAGAGCGTCCGTCTCCCGTGCTGGTAGATCGTGGGGTCATGGGTTCGAGTCCTGGTCGAGTCAAACCAATGACTTTAAAATTGATACTTGTTGCTTCCTAGCCAGGCGCTCGGCACTATTAGGATAGGGCAAGGACTGGTGTGCTCAGTGTCAGGATAATGTGACTGAGTGGGATACCAGGTCATGGTGCCGGCGGCCTGGTTTCCCAGTGGGACAGCACTATAAAGTCGCCATGAGTGCGCACTGTCACAAGTCGGTACCCGTCCTGATATGACCTTAGATGTTGCTAGGACGTAAAACAACAACAAACAAACATCGTAATAGGCGGCAAATGGGGCCACTTGTTTGCTGTGAGTCGCAACTCATGTCGGTGGAGGAAGGGATCATGGTGCTTGAGGACGGTGAGCAGCGATTACTCTCACTGATCCAACACTGCACTTTGGCCCTAGAGGAGGGGTTGAATTGGGACGGTCCAATCAATCGGCTGGTCACGCCTTGCCCTAGGATAGTAAGCTATTTCGTAAAAACACTCAACAGACCAAACCTACTGTGGTGAAAATGGTTATTGCACAACCCATGACCTAAAGCTATTCCTAGAAGGCAGTGGCTAATGGGTCAATCAAGTAATGACTGCAGATTTCTTTGCCTCGCCTTGCATGACCTTTTTACTAAAGTAAAACAAGAAGACATTTTAGCCTTTTTGATGGCAGCTGGTCTGTACCACCTCATATAGTTCATTAAAACAATTTTTTGTCAATTAATTCTTTCATCTATTTTATTTAATTATATGATTGTGAGCTTTTAAAAATTCATAAGTGTCTATCGACACATAATTGATTGTATGCGTTTACATTATTAAAGGTGATGGTTGAATAACAAACAAAAAAAATTCTCGCCGTGAATATGCCCTATGCTGCCGACACGGCGTAAAGAAACCACCAATCAATCAATCCTTGACTCATTATTTGAGTATACCGTCCTTGTATCCCTGGTGTGCATCTGACGGATACCGCAGCTCTGCACATCCCCTTGTAGGACTCCGTGGTGGGTGGGGAGCAAGGACGATGAGAAATTAGTAAACAAATATGGCAAACAGCTACCCCCCAAAAAAGAAAAGACAGATGGCTGACAACTCGGACTCGGGAAAACGACGATCCCATAATGATCAATAATTGGCCACGATTCATTGTGATTGCTTTCACTGACTCAGCTGCCAGGCCCTCTTGCTTTGCCATTGATAAGGGCATCAAGGGGATAGTGGGAACCATCATAAAGGTCATAAAAATATGAAGTCTGGTGATTTTCTGGTTGAGTGCGCAAAGAAGGCCCAAGCCGATAACCTGCAACGTGCAAGCATGTTGGCAGGTGTCGGCATAAAGGCCTCTCCTTACCGTACCCTCAACTCTACTAGAGGAGTAATCCGAACTAGAGATCTAAGTGAGGTCGGTGAGGATAAGATCGCACTCGAGCTGAAACCACAAGGTGTACAAAGCTTTCGAAGGATAACTATTCGAAAAGAAGGTAAGGAAATAAAAACAAATACCTACATCCTCACGTTTAGTTCACCAGTGCCCCCCCAGAAACTTAAAATTGGTTACCTCAGTGTTGGCGTGGATGCTTTCATCCTGAATCCTCTTCGCTGTTTTAAATGTCAAAAGTATGTAACTGCAAACATGAGGTAACCTGCTTCTGATGGGGCCAGACAGGTCACGACAACACTGATTGTCAGAACCAGGCAAAATGTGGCAATTGCCTGGGTCCCCATATGGCCGTGTCGAAGGATTGTCCTGTTTGGAACAAATCCAGCGGATTAAAACCGAAAACCGGATAAGCTGCTCGGAAGCAGGTATTGGCCACTCGTGGCTAACACATGTTCTCCTGCTCAAGGGGGACCCTCCCCCTGAATGTATTGGATGTCAGTCCCCACTGACAGTCAAGCACATTTTTATTAAACTGTGTTGATTTTATGGCACTGCGCCAACAATTTTACACTGCAAACAGCATGCGTGACCTTTTTACCAAAGTTAAACAAGAAGACATTTTAGCTTTTTTGAGGGCAGCTGGTCTGTACCGCCTCATATAATTCATTAAAACAATTTATATTAATTAATTCTCTCATCTATTTGATTTAATTATATGATTTTGGGCTTTTAAAAATTAATGTGTCTATTGACACCTAACTGATTGTATGCTTTTACATTATATGTAAAGGCGATGGTTGAATAAAAAACAAACAATTCTCGCCGTGAATATGGCCTATGCTGCCGACACGGCGTAAAGAAACCACCAATCAATCAATCAATCGGAAGCAGGTGGAGGGGCTTACCCCTTCACGACTTGCCAAGAGCTATGCTGCGGTGGCAAAGCCCAATACCAGGACAATCAATTGCTAGACCGATTTGACATGGGTGTTGGGAGAGAGGCCCATTGCCCGCTCACCGACCCAGAGTCCGAATGTAAAGGCATCTGGGGAAAAAATCAGAAATGAAGTATGCCTCTGTTCAGACAGAGGTGGCTTCAAGTTCTACACACAAAACAATTGAAAAAGGAAAAAAAGAAGCTTTAGTGCGCGAAAGACCACTATCGGGCTGTATGCCCAAGGGGGCAGCATCCCCCATTCCCACCGAAAATCAGTTTTCGGCACTGCAGGATATTGATATGGCCGAGGTTCCCCCGAGCCGCAGCCGTAACATGTCCCCCAAGGTGAAACTTATGGGACATGTGCCTGTCACGCCGCCAATATGACAGGCACACATATCATACAATGGAACTGCCGAGGTTTTAGAGCAAACTTCAATGAAGTGTGATTGCTTTGTGAGAGGCTTGACCCTCTTGCCCTTTGCTTACAAGAAACATATATCAAGGCTACTGATCAGATTTCCGTAAAACATTACAATGTATCACTCTTACACACCGGATCGAGAACGAGCCACTGGTGGCTCGTCCATTCTGGAGCGTGAAGACGTGATACATACCTCCATCCCTTCAATACAACTTTTCAAGCAATAGCCATTTGAATTAGTCCGGATAAAACCATTACAATATGCTCCATATATATTCCCCCTAACTCCCATTTTTTCAAAACAAGATTTTAAAACTTTAACGAACAATTGCCTTCCCCCTGCATTTTAATGGGGGACTTCGATGCGCGACAAGGAAGGAAGAGGACGCGGGGTTGGAAAAAGGCCTCAGACAGGATAATACAGGAGTAACATACAGGGCAAACAGGGTAAGGGTAAATGCAAGAGGAAATCACAGAGGGTAAATGACAATGGCAATGGTAAGGGAAAATATACAGGGGTGCATAAGGATAGTACATAAGATTAAGTAATGTCAGTGACCTCAGAGGGAGCTTATGAGGTTCAGTCTGAGGGTTGCGCCGAGGAGCCCTCCACCAAGACGGAGGAGAGGGCTCGAGGGGCAGCCAAGGGAGTGAGGCGGGGCAGTTAGGCGTGTACCTCCTCCGAGGTCCAGGTCCCCTGCACCATAATGTCGGGCAGGGGGACCCCTGCGCGATGCCAGGCTTGGCCGGCGCCGCGCCGGAGGCTGTGGAGGGTAAAAGTCTGGGAGGCCGGCACACCTCGGGCGTGGAGGGCTCCCCTGAGGAGCGCGGTGAGTGAGCGTGGGTCGAGGGGGCGCCCGGAGGGCATCATGAAGGGGGACGCATCTGGGGGCACCGGGCACTGGGCGAGGGTGTGGTGCCATGCCGCGACGGGGCAGAGCTCGGAGCCCTCGGAAGCGGAGATGAAGAGGGCCACCGCCCCCGAGGGGCCGGTGATGGTCTTCGAGCTCCTTATGTGGATCCGGAGCCCCCCGGGGGTGGGGCGGATGTCGTCTCGGGTGATGGTGTGGGGGCCGCCCCAGCCCTCGGGGCGAGGAGGTTCGACTGCCGGAGCATACCGAAGTACCCGAGGAGGAGGGCGGTCCGGGGGACGAGTGAGGCGGGCCCCGCCCGGGCGAGGTGAGTGACGACGAGGGCGGGGTGGTCTGGGGTGAGAGGCGGCGCCTGGGGTGGAACGTGGGCGGTGGCGCGTTCGCCCCCACGGCAGTCATCCTTGGCGAGGCGGGAGTCGAAGCCCGAGGTGAGGCCCCCCGCCGCCTCAACCTAGGAGCATGCCCCCGAGAGCGCGTTCTTGCCGGGGAGGCGGCGTAGGCAGCGACATCGAAGTTGGCCAGGGCGAGGGGGTCCAGGCCTCGGGCCACGAGGACGGTGACGTACTCCTCGGCCTGCTGACGGCGATTCTTCCAGGGCGAGGGAGGCGAGGCGGGGGCGGCCGACATCAGCGATCTCGGCCGAGGTAAAACCTGGTTAGAGGCCGGGATGAAAGGGGAAGTCGTCGTGGTTAGGCTGAACGTACTGAAGCCCGAGGCGGTCCACCTCGGCCCGCGCCACCTCGGCGCGGCTGAGGGCGTCTGCGAGGACGAGGTCCGCCCAGGGCTTGTGAACGACAGAGATGGTGTAGGAACCCGCGGCAGCGAGGAGCCAGAGCTCCTGGGCGCAGGTCGCGAGGGTAGGGTCCCGGGCACGGCCGGACTCGAGGCAGGCAGCGGAGGCCATGTTATCCGTGTTGATGACCACGGTCGCCCCCGCGACGTCATCCGGGAGACGGCATCAGAGGGCGACAACAAGGTTCACCGCCTCCAGCTCGTGGATGCAACGGCCGCGCCCGAGGAGCGGCAGCAGAATGGGAGGGTGAGGTCGACGTGGGTGAGGCCGTCGAGGGAGATGTCATATAGGGGGCAGGAGAGGGGATCGGCCCGGAGCTGGCGGTAAGCCCATGAGATATCGGCTGTCCAGATGTACGCCCCCGAGCCCTCGCTGATGAGTCGGCGGCCTATGTTGGTGACACAGGGGAGCTTATAGGAGAGGCGCTTCCCCAGGTACTCCCGGCGGGGGATACCAGCGTTGACGCTGGCACCCGGGGGGAAGGAGAGGTCTACGATGACCCGCCTCTTGCCCGGGTCGGACTTGGGGCGGGTAATCATGGGGGAGACCTGGGTCCAGGGGGTAATGGGGGGATGGTGAAGGGGCCCGCGAGGGCGCCGAGGGCGAGCTCCGTGCGGATATAGTACCGTATGTGGGGGAGGTTCTCGGGGGGGGGGGGGCCTCGCGGTGGTTGGAGAAGGTAGGGCGAGGGGGGGTGGAGGCAGAGTAGTTCGAGGGGAAGCCGAACTCTAGGAGGTCGAGGATGGCGGGGACGGGGTAATCGTGGAGGTGGGCGCGCCAGGCGGGTATTTGGAGGCCAGATGGGAGGGGGATGCGGGCGGCCAAAAAATTGGGGAGGCCCGCTTCACGGAGAGCTGCGTAGGCGGTGGTGAAGGTAGGGTAGCGGGCCCATGCCTCGCCGGAGGTGTGTGGCCAGGTGGAAAGGATGGTGGGGCGGTACTGGTCAGGAGAGAGGCCACAGGAGGGGGCGGCGGGGAGGGTGTTTTGAATGTGGTGGTCCACGACGTCGGCAATGGGCTCGCCGAGGGTGTCGGTGGTGGTGGGACGGGGGAGGAGGGGCGGAGAGAGCGGCAGCGAAGTCTTGGGGGCTGGGGTGTGGAGAGGGGCGGGGGGGTGAGGAAAGCAGTGTCGCCGGGAGGAAGGTGGTGGTCGGTGGCTGATTTGTCTGCGGCCGTGGTGTCTGCGGCAGGGTTATCAGGGTGGGCAGTGGGTGCGGGACCTGAGATCTGAGGGCCGGCGTGATGGTCGGCGGCCGCGATGTCTGGGACAGGGTTGTGGTCAGTGTAAGCGGGTCCTCAGATCTGAGGGCCGGGGTGATGGTCCGCGGCTGTGTTCTCGGGGCTGTGGGTGGTGCAGGTAGGGCTGTGGTGGTCAGCACCTGGTATTCCGCGGTTGTGGCGCGTGTGTGGGGAGCCGTTGGTGCTCCTGGCGGTCCCGGTCCAGTGGGTTTCCAGTCGCGGGCCGGTAGCTTTGACTGGGCAGGTGAGGTGGTCGGACGGGCTGTGGGCATCGGGGTCGGTGGAGATCAAGGGGATGTCGGCAGAAGTGTGGGTGTGAGGCCGGTTATGGCCCTCCGGGCCGGCTGGGGAGGACCGGCGGATCAAAAATCCGCCGAGGCGGCAGGGGTCGCACGCTCACGGGCTCGCTTTGTTAGGCTGACGGCTTCGCTGTGCATGGTGAGGTAAAACTGTAGGCTCGGGCTTTCTATTGACCAGCAGTGGAATGAGGAAGACCAGTCGTCTATGACTGAAATTTACCCTGCTTAAACAACTAATGGACCAAAAAAAAAAAAGGAATCAATAGTCATCCCATTTCACTCAATGGTTCAATGACCAAAACCAGTTCAGCTACTAGTAAGTTGGCTCAATGAGGTTTATAGTCTAGGCATGAATGAGCCTTTCTCACCATAGTACCTACTATTTGAAGGACTATTCGGTGCTGGTGCTGGTGCTGGTGCTGGTACTGATAAAAAACAAACAAAATTTCGCCTCCCCCCTTGCAAACTCGCCCCTTTTATTTTCTTTCTTGGTCCTGTGGATAAATTAAATGACAATTCACCGCACCCTGTCTAACAATGCCCCTATAGTGTTAACTAACATATACAAGAAGAAATCACTCAGTATTTGTACACAATGCACAATATTCACAACGCATGCAACATCTGATAGCGACGGTGAACACTACAGTTGTGGGACCGTTGCCACAGCGCATACAAAAGCTATGGAAATTACTAACTTTCAAATGCACGTATGCCAGTCAAATTTTGGGATATTTTGAAAATTCCAAAAGTATATTGCTTTTGGGTCATTGGAGCTTCAAAGAAAAAGAAAATTTTCAAGGTTGAACCCGTTTGAAAATTTTCGGACGGTACCAAACTAGTCAGTCACTATTAATACACAATATTCACAATGCATGCGACATCTGACAGCGGTGACGAACACTACAGTTGTGGGACCGTTGCCACAGCACATGTGTGTGAATATCGTGTATTGAGGCAGTCTGTGGCTATTCAAATGATTGTTGTCCCAACACAATCGGTCTCCTCAAAGCAAAAAAAATTAATTAAAAAATAGCAACCTTGGGGAGAAATTTGTAGAGTAGATTCCCACTGCAAGTTAGAGACATGACACATATTCAAATAAAGAGTCAAAGAAAACACGGCTATAGGTCGGTAAGAACACTGAGGTACAAACCCGACACTATAGTGGGAATATCAAATCACCAAACACTCGCTGTTACATTGATATAATCTAACCAATCCACTGATTCAATTTAGTAAACAGTAATTGGACATAAATATTAATTTGCCTCTCCTGTCCATGCAAATTGCTGGAATGATTTAGATTAAGTATTTTGTTGAGCTTCCATACTGGTATCCATAAAGTCAGTATGTCCTACACTGTCTTTTCTGATGGCGTCTATCATAGTACACATTTAAACACAATGTACATTCGGTTGCAGGTTTTGGGACCGTATGGCTGGGACTCCAGGCTGCTGGGAAAGTGCTTGGGAAGTGTATTATTGAGGAAACGGTATCTATCGTCAAGCACAAGTAAGTACCAGGGTAATGCATTTCTCCAAGTATGCACAAGCAAGCATCATATTTATATCACTGTTCTAGGGTTTCTCATTGCGTGCTGATTTACCACTGCTTCACTGCTAAAAGTCTCATCACCTACTCGGTAGGGACTCTGTCCCCCCTGGACTAAAACAACTCAGTAATTTCACCCAAATGTAATGTAGTCTAATCTTTGTGAAGGTCTTCACGTTTACAAAGATTAGACTACATTACTGAGGCAACAGCGAGCCTCTAAGATTGGTCAAACCAGCGACTACCTTTTTATAGTAAAGGAATTTCCTCTGTCCTCCCAACTAGTGTGACCAAGTTGAAATTATGTCATATCATTGGTTTACTTACATCACTTTGGGATGGCTCCTGCTACTGATACTGAGGGCACTCTATTAAATTATTATTATTATTATTATTATTCTGGCTTACACGATTAACAATTTCCGCTGCCCAGCCTAGCGATTAACACTACTCGTATATTACAAGGACTGGTTATTTGCTCAAGTGTCCGGGTAATGTAGCGGATGTGAGGTCGTAATGCTAGTCCTGGTGAACGGTATTACAAGCAACCTGATATGACTTTAGGTGTTGTCAAGACGTAAAAGCCCTACAAAAAACATGTTTATTGACCTTATTTTCCCACTAGACCAAATGCTTAATAGCTGCAAAAGTATCTATGTTGGTCATCTTTAAATCAAATCTAAAGAGTCGTTGTGGTTTAAAAAAATATTGGGACCAAATTGCTGTGTTGTAGGTATGGACAGCCAACAGCCTCTACAACTGAGGACGCAATGCAGGCAGTTGGAAACCTGGCCGTCACGGCCTACCAAGCCAACAACCTGGGCATTAAGGCCATTGCGAAACACACTGCAAAGAATGCTGGCAAAGCTGTGTTAGAAGACTACAGGAAGTCGAAGGGCATTAAGCTACCCTCTCCTGAGCAGGAACTCCTCCCACCCACTTCCAAAGACCCACCGCCACCCACACAACATTGATACTGAGGGCACTATACATTTGTTATTTTGATTCAATTTTGAACTCAATTTGCTTTTCTTTATTGATGCTGTTATAGGAAATCGGCACACTAATAAAACACGGTTTCAGAAGTTTAGCTCGGAAGCAAAAAATTAAAGATGTGTATGTATATTATAGCTATTAATTTCTATTTTTCCTACTAAGATATATGAGATAGGCAGCAAAAAAGGTTGAATTCTTTTGAATAAAGGAATTCACCTTTTTTTAGTTGCTAATGCATTGGATGTAATGATTGGTCGTAATACGTGCGCGCTGGGAGGCGGTGAGCAGCGGGCGTCGGGCGAGGCGCGAATGCTGCGCGACAACCCGGGGCGGGGGAGGGAGCGGCGGGCGGCGGCGTCGGGTGAGGCGAGAACGCTGCGCGACAGCCCGGGGCGGGGGAGGGTCTCTTCCTCTCCTCGCATCAAGTTCAAAACCACACAGTTGCACAGTATAACCACTACTCAGCATCCTCATTGCTCATTCCTCTTTGCTTCACAAGGTACCAGAGTTATAAGCCTCGGTGAAACTAACTCTGTGTTAGACGCAGTGTCCAGATATGAAGTCTACAGTGATTATATTGGTACATAAAAAGAGTAATATAAATAATACTATTATGAGTATTCTGCTGTATAAGATGCTTATATAATTCACGATATCTAGTGGTGTGAATAGCTTTATATTTGTATATAACCGGACGGAATTACTGAATCGTTAAGAGGCTTCTCGTGCGGAAGGTCGTAGGTCCGATCCCTGGTCGAGGAAAACCTATGACTTACATGCTTGTTTTTACGTCCTAGCAACATCTAAGGTCACATCAGGAGGGGTACTGACTTGTGACAGTGCGCACTCATGGCGATTTTATAATGCTGCCCCACTCGGACCCCAGGCCACCAGCACCATGACCTGCTATCACACTCAGTCACATTATCCCAACCAGTCCTTGCCCTATCCTAATACTGCCGAGCGCCAGGCTAGGAAGTGACAAGTATCTATTTTTAAGTCATTGGTTTGACTCGAACCCACAAACTCATGGGTTTGGATCTCCCGATCTCCCAAAACAGGAGACGGACGCTGTACACATTTGGGAACCCCGTCTGGTTCCTATGACTTAAAACATTGGCACTTGTTATCTAGTCGGGTGCTCGGCATTAATAGGACCGGATAAGGACTGGTTTATTCGGTATCAGGATAATATGATAGGGATAGCAGATCATGGTTGTGGTAATCATGTATCCATCATTTCAGCATCATTTGTACCAACTTCTTTACCCTAGCGCAGATCGCATATGTACAAAACTGAGGTAATTGCACTTCTTTGGGAACCATTTATGGCTTTCTATAATGTAGCACAAGGTAGTGCAGGCCAATTAAAGATAGTTTGTTAGAGCAAATTTGATTTACACTAGTGATAAGTGCACATTCACTAATTCCTGCCATAACTTAAATCGATTTTTCATGAATCCAAACATAAAGCTGCATAGTCCGATGATATATCAAATTTTCAAAACCAAACCAATTATCTAGATTTGATTTTACATATCTAACTTAGATACTGATGCACTTATTAAGCATTTCTTTCTGCGTAGAATGTGATACTGAGTCAATTTAACAGAACCTGTTACTGCAGAAGTCTATGGTGCATGCTTAGTACTGTACTTTTCCACTTGGTGGTGTAGAGTGACCTAGATTGGTCATTGCAACAGCTGTTGTGAAAATGGCTAGGTGAGTGGAGAGAAGGGAGAGAGTAAAACTGAGTAGTTCAAACAGGAAATATATATATTTGCTTTAATGTAAAATATATGTTAGTACAATTACATTGCATAATTCAATGAGAAACATATAAATGAAAAAATAATTTTTGTTGTTGAATGTAAAAAGGTTTTGGACTGTATAGGGTTTGAATCCACAAGACCAAACAATTTCAGATTGAATAACATAACTTATCACCTAATGACAGCTTGGTGCAGTATACCATCTATCTGGTTTAATGTTATTGCATTTACCATGTTTGATCCAGCAACTCCTCGATAACGATACCCAACTGGAATAGCTTATTAACTGTCTTAAGTAGACGTCACTTTCCTATCCCCTCCTGTCCTGTAAAGAAACTTTAGATATCCTAACAACATGCGAACCTGTTCAAACAGTTCACGTGTGAGCAAATGTTACTCTAAGATCATGAAAATGTCATTGTCGATAACAACAAAACTACAATACCATAACATCACATTATATATATACATGAATATTTAAACCTTAAAGCAACAAATATGTTTATCTATATTCAATGGTACATTACTTGACATGTATCATCAGTGTGGAACATTTACATATACTTTATTAGTGAACATAGTTGTCACTTCTTACAAGTATACAATTGTGTTGTCTGTTCTTTGTATGACCCACTGCGTGGCGTTATATTTGTCATTGTGGTGTTCAATGTTATATGCATTTCATTTATTAACATGTACATGAATATATATATATAGGATTAACAGCTTTCAAAGTGATATAACGGCAACTATATGGTAAGTGAACATACTTATAATATATTAAACGTGAATACATGCATTTAATTATATTACAGGACTTTGTACGCCGACCACCCTATGATGACATGACAATTTCAACCGTCATAAACATACGTCCATCATGCCATTGATTTTACTGACTAAAACGATTAATCAGTTTATGTACAACAATTCCACTAGAACACTAAGGTTACAGATCTGTTTACTTAATACAATACATATTGATATACAGTTCTAAGTGGGTGCTTGTTTGGATACTTGAAATGAATAAAAAGGATTTGGTTACATTCCTTATGGTTACAGACATATCGATGCAATCATGGTACATTGACCTAAACCCGGTTAGGTGGCCTAATGGTTCAACCATACCTTGTAACGTATGGACTTACAGTATTGTTTGGTTGTAATGGTAACGACAGAACTATTGTATCACGGGTGAATGTCATTGTTGATATTTTTACATTTGTAAAAGAAATTTCCTATTACGACGTAATACGTGATAACGCTCATTTTACTATAGACATAGGCCCCTCATCACTGTTAAGTTTTCTCAGATGTTCCCGTATTCCAACTCGTTAGTGTGGCTTCGGTAACGAACATGGTCACCCTGTACCAGTGTAGGTGTGGGAATCTTACCTGCATGTGTCGAAATACTTTTTTTGTAAGGCCTGCACTGTTACCTAAACTGAGTCAAACTTGAGGGGCTGAAACGTTCGCCTTTTGAGGGGTGCCCGGTCTAAAACAGTAATTTATCGCGAAGTCGACGAGCACACATTAATAATTGTGCAGGGTAGCGATGCAAACCAACGCCTCAGGGTGGTGTTCCTGTAATTAAGTAACGCGATCTGCACATCCCCCTAAGACTTCTAAAGCATTTTTTTAATCCTACTTTAAATTGTCTGACATGCCGTTCCACCTGTTCGTTGTTTTTGAGCATGCATGGACTTGTAAAAACTGAGATGAAACCATATCAGCAGAAAATGTTTGAAATTCTTGACATTTGCAATTGTGGTCTCATTATCCGACACAACAAACTTGGTATCCCAAATCTGGCCAAAAGTTTGTTTTAAAGCGCAAGGATAAGTCTTTACTTGACACGTATTCAATAATTCCATAATGTCAGCGAATTTGAATAGTATTTGAACACTAAAGGTAATTTTTTACCATCAACGTGGGCATAATCCACTCCGACATTGCTAAATTGTACATCATCTATAGAGTGACTAATTAAAGGTTCCTTGGGAAGGGAAATTCCGAAATTCTGGCAGAATGGCATCTGGCATCTTGTCTTCGCAACTTGCTGCTTAACCCAGGCCAAAAAACACTGTCTCTTTGCTAGCTGTTTGCACTTGACAACTCCCAAGTGGGATTCATAGTAACATTACCAAAATCTTTTGGTTGCAGCCTCTGGGAATTATATCTGGCTCCTTTTCAATAATACCCTATCCCAAAAAGTAATATCATTCCCTAAAAGTAAAATACGGAGTTACATCAAGATCAATCGATTTTCACTTTCAGGCCAACCACTAAGTGTGAAATGTTTACTTTTGTCAGTACAGCGTCTAACAATGGTGTGTCCTTTTAACTTTTCTAATATATCTCTATATTAAATTATTAGCTGCTAAACTGATAAATCTTGATTGTAGAGGTTTTTCCCCCTGTGCACATCTGAGTGGTGGTGCGCCACCCCCCTCGGGAAAGAGCAACTGCAAAAAATAAATTTGACCTTTTAAATACCTGACATTATGTTATAATTTTGAATCTCATGCGCATTCCTATGCATTCTGGCTGATAATTTGTGAATAGGTTTAAGCATATAGTGATTATGATCTGTCTCAACTGTTTTATTTCCCATTCCGTATATATACTCGTGAATTTGTGCACCCAAAACATATGGCCAGTAATTCTTTTTTCGATGACGGCATAACTTATTTGTCAGGTTTTATCCAATGCCTTTTACGATGCCATTGCTACTGGGAGATTATCATTGGAAAAGAGTAGCCCCTAACCCCTACTGGATGCCACCACCTGAAGAACAATTTTGTCTATGCTTACTAAAATACTGTAGGATATGTTGCTGTGGGCAATAACGCTTCAGCTCCCAAAAGCCCCTATCCTGTCCGAATCCAAGTTCCATGCGATATCTTTTCTAATAACCAGTTCTTAATGGTTCCGCCGATCTGTGCCATGTTTGGATAAACTTGTTAACTACGATCATCCCCCCCAAAACGTTGTACAGAAGCTTTATCCTTAGTTATCGCATTCAACAATAGCTGGACATTTTCGATCATGCAATTTGGTTTTAAGCCCTTCAGTCTGTGATCAAATTTCCAACATAATTTACACTGGTTTGGCATATCTTTGATTTTTTAGGGTTAATTTCAGGTGCACGTCTCGTGCACATGCCTCAAACTGAGCCTCCAAAGGTTGTTAAACACACACACATTCTTCAACAGTAACACCATGAACTAATATGTCATCTGAAATAACATGACCCCTGGCAAGTCTACAGTTATGGTCGTACATTTCTTGAATAAAAATACACCTGCCGATTTAATACAAACGCCAGACGATGTAACGAAAACCTCCCCCCAAGGAGTTGTTAAACATACATAGCCTATAGCTGGCGTCATCTAACTCAATCTACCAGTACCCGCTATTTGCATCTAAAACTGAAAAATACTTTGCCCATGTAATTATGTGCAACTACCTCTTCTATCGTTTTGGATGGGGTACGGCCCTCTTAAAATAGCTTTATTTAATTTTAGTTGGATCAGAAGGCATATACGCAATCACTTGTTAGGCTTATGAACAATTTGTTAGGAACTTACCCAAGGTAGGCTCTATTTGTTGCAATAACGCCTAATTCTAACATACGTTTTAGCTCAGCTCGTACTTCATAAACAATTGCCAATGGCACCCTACGCGGTGTATCAATCTACAGGAGTTCAACATCCATATCAATATAAATTTTTTGCATTTACTTTAATTAACCCTAAACCTTCAAAAAACATCGGAATATGACCTTTACCATCGTCTTTGCTGTAACCATGTCAGGTACCGCCTCCAACGTGTCGATATCTCTTGTTTAAAGAGACCTAATTGAAAACGAATGCACGCATGCCTAGAATTCCACTCCAAACATCTGTTACTTGAAACAGAAATCTACACCACAACCATTTATTGTCGTTTCTCCAGCAGGCATATACGATGTCTCCATACGTGACATGCTGACATTTTCACGGGATTTAAAGTAGTAGCAGTTAGTCTGTCGAAACACCTTCCTTGTAACGACATTATGCCTCTGAACCTGTGTCTAATTTAAAAGACACTTCCTGATTATTTAATATCAAATCAGCATGCCACATATCTTGGACAGGAGGTGGCTTTGTGAAATTGTACCGACAAACAAATCGTAATCGTCGACCTCTTGTTGCAGCGGCCCCCTCCGTTCCGAACGTCTTCCTTGCTCGATGTCCAGTTCATACACAGGAGCTTAATTCGACTGCTGTAGCATTAATCGACCCACTATCTTTTGACGAAATGGCCCAGTTTATGACAACCTGAGCCAATCCTTTCCTCTTGCTGACATCTCCCCCGTTGAATGATTGTATCCAGCAACGTCACATTTTGCTGTTGGTCCATAAAAAAAAAAGTCGAACCATGTTATATCGACTTGTTGATTGCGTGTATCCATGACAACAGACGGTTACTCGCTTTAGCTTCCAGTGTTGAAATTTAGCAGACATTGCTCGACTGATGATTAACCCAGCTTGTTACTTGAAGTCGACTTGACTTCACTGAGAGACATAATTGTATACAATCCTCTAATGCCAGGCTGGAGAACGTAATAGCTTATTTTCGTAGCTCAACCAATCCCGCACACCGCATACAATGCGATGATCACTAACAGCAAAGAATGCTCAAGCAACAGTAAACTGAATCCTATATTTAACTCCCTTATGTAGTGTCCCATATCCTCAACTAGACTGATATAAAGAGTTCTAATTTGTACCGTACGACTAATATTAGTTTACCTTCGACAATATATGAGTGAAAGCCTGGATCAACGGTGCCATTTGTCTCTATCTGAGCAAATGTGCGGTGAAGTTTTTGCGCCTCACCACCAGCGACGTGTAAAATACGCGTGCACTGAACCCCTTTCCGACTCGTCACTCCATCTGTAGTAGCATATATTTCCATAGGATGTATCCATGCTCTCCAATTAACTGACATTTTTTCGTCCAAGATTAATTGTCCGGAGCGGTTTTAATCCTGAAAGCGCCATTTAGCATAGCCTTATCTGACACCATGTAAAAACTTGTCCGACTCAACCGTGAGTTCTGTAACGCATCTGATTTATTTAGAACCGATCCTCGTGATCGACCACACAGTATGTGATTGGGGGTAGTTCGATCTAACTACATACATTGAACCTTTAGTTTGAGGTTGAACTTGTAACTTCAACGTGGAACGTGACGTTCAAGTTGTACCATGACGTTTAACCTTTATGTTAACTTTAGTAGCAGGTTCAACCTGAAATTGCACTGAATATTTTAGACAATTTATTTTGAACATAAAATCGGTCTCCTGCCCTTCTGCTCGCTCTCCCACCTGCTATCCCTTCCACCCTCCAGCTCACCATTGCTCTCCCATCCTCCATTTCGCTCTCCCGCCTGCTCTCCCTCCTGCCCTTGCCGCCTCGTCTCTCTCTGGTTCGCTCTCCTGCTATCAGGCTTGCTGTCCCACCCTCCGGCCGTGAATATGGCCTATGCTGCCGACACGGCATAAAGAAACCACCAATCAATCAATCAATCAATCAAACTCCGGCCCTCTGGTTCGCCCTCCCATCCTCCTACCTGCTCTCCTACCCTCCGGCTTGCTCTCCTCCTTGCTCCTCCCTCCACTCTCCTGCATGCCCACTCACTGACCATTGCTCTGCCCCTCACTCCTCGAACCGCTCTACTAACCTGCCCCGGCTGCTCTCACATCGTCCCGCTTAGGATTCTGCCCGCTCACCATCCCACCCACAATCTCACTGCAATGTACATAAATTATGGTAAACTAAGACAATTTGAAATTATGTTCATGAAATTCGTGGGTTTTATTACTTGGTACCAAAATTAAATCTCTGATAATTTCACATTCACAATCTATTATTGCAAGCAGGAGACAAGTTTACATAAATACAGGCACTGCTGTCTCCAATCACACTGAAATGTGCTGTGTTGTGGTAATATTCTCAAATGAACACTGTAACATATTTATACTCAGCTAGATTTTATTGGGTATAATCAGGATTCACACACATCACTGAAAGTTGAATGTTCTTGAATTTAACTTACATTCTTGAAAAGCAAAGTTAAATTACTATAAATCTTAATTAGAATTCTACAAATCAAATAGAAAACATATTTATTCAGGGAAATCAAAATATTGATAATATTTGTAATTGGTTCTATGCAGATCAAATTTTGTTAGACACAGACAACAAATATATGATAATGAGATCATCTTGTATGAACCCTGGGAATAATAGATAACATACAAATTTGTTATGGAACATCTAAAAATAAAACATGTTCAATACATGTCTCATGCATTCAAATATTCTTCAAGGGTTGGAGGTTCCATGTCAAAGTAGGCACCTGTCTGAGATCCATATAAGCATGTATGGCAGTTTGTAAGGAGCGAACCTACCAAATAATATTTCGCTACTGGCTGCAACAGAAGCTTCAGATTCTTTCTAAAATCTAAGAAAGCCCATTGAGTGACAATTTTACCAAATCCCCACTCAACACATTGTCTTGACGAGGACATACTTGTGTGAGTCTGGCACCACTGAATGGGCAGAGCAACTGAGGTCTCAAAGGGTATGCTGGATCACCATAAAGAGCATAAGGAACATCATTGTGAAGAGGTAAGTTCTGTAGTTGTGGTAGAATGCCAGATTGCCATAACATGAATGCATCATGGCGACGTCCTGATATGGGACCATACATATTTCCTATGATACCATTGGGTAACATTATGGACTGAAATTTTATACCGTGTATTCTTTTGTGGCCTGAAAAACATTCACGTTGGTTATGCCCTGGTCGACTGATGGATCGCAATGTCCCATCAATGAAACCAAACACATTACTCAAGGGACATTTTGCATGAATGGCATCTGCATATCTGGCCAAATAAGGTTCTTGCATGAAAGGGATATTCGTTGTGCGAACTAAATGACCAAAATTTTCATATATATGATTTAAGATGGCGTTGATGAATAGACTGAGTTCACTTTCAGATCTTCCAAAGATATACTGTAAATCACATAATCTGTTTGGATAGGCTAATCGCCTTAACAACATACATAATGCATCTATACCAGAAGCCCTACTATTGTTGTCAGCCACAACCTTCTCTGGTATACTAAGATATCTACAGAGGTTATACAGATCACCTTTATAGAAACGAAACATTTTCTTGCACTGTTCATTAGTGCAGTTATCCAGGGAGAATGCTACATCTCGCCATCCACCATCTCCATCATCTTCATCAGCAAGCAGCCACAATAGTACATCATCAATATTTCCTCCATCAAGTAACAAAAGAAGAATATCATTTTCCATTTTGCAACCTAATAAAGAATGATCGTTTCTAGGAATATGTCAATATTTGAATATAGGTTCCATGCACATTACCCACACAATGTATCATTTAGCTACATTTAGCTGTCAAGCACAATAACTCATGGGAAATGCTTCATAATAATATTAATACATATGTCTTCCTGCACTCTAATTACATAAGTCAATATTGACAGGTTATTTATTATGTTCGATGAGCATAATGATTAATGGCCACTAGATGGAAGCATGCAACAGAGCACATATAAAAACATCTAAATAAAATCACTGCCTATCCCTTGAAAGAAGCTGCAATAACAGCTTTCTTTCAGCTGCCTGCTCTTGGTCTCTCTTCTCTTGAAGTTCAAGTCTCTTTCGCTCAAGGACTAGTGCTTCTTGGCGGAGATCCAGTTCAGATTGTCGTAATTCGTGTTCAGCTCTGGTCTTTGATTTCATAAAGGAGAGTATGTTGGCTTTTGAGACCCTCTTTGGGCTAGGCAGTGAAAGTGGCAAGTCATCACCTGAAAGTGTAAATCTTTTAGCCTTGCATTGAATGCATACAATAGATTTCTATGAACCTCTCACCTGACCAACTAAAATTATAGGACTGAATCGGACACCATTATATGCAATAAGATGCCAATGCAATAATGTCTTATCTAGCAGTGTAACAAAGCCAACTGCAAAGGGGAAGTTATCCATCAGTGTGTTCCAGGACCACCAAATTCTTGACAAACACATCTACTAAATTTGGGAGAACTGCCTTGTATTTCCCAATTAATGCACGTCATGTCATGTCTTGGGGTTGTGTTTTATAAATGTAAAACTGCATTAGCCAATGTTATTTCTGCTTTAGCCATTACAATGAATAAATTGGACTATGATGTGCTGTCAGTTATATTTATATATAGACTATTATAATTGAATATACCATCAATCTCTAAATCCTTCCTCTTTTTAGTTTCTGCTAAGGTCTCCATGGCTGCATTTCGAACGTCTGCCCCCACATGATCTTTTACTAGGGGTTCCTCGCCTTGTCCTACTCCAGTCTCTATTAGTTGATCAACTTCTTCAACCAGCTGTTTTAATTCAGTTATTTCCTCATCATCAGTACCAGTGCTGTTGAATAGAGTAAACATTTGACCAGGAAGCATCATTATTGTTTAAGATAAAGAGGGGTTTAAAATATATAAGTTACAATCTCTGAAGACAGTCGAATATTTGATAACAAATAAAAAAACATTCCAAAGGAAGCAAACATAAATTATTTCTATAAAGTGTGCATTTCAAGTCAATTGTCAAATTCGTCAATTAAACCAAATGAATTACCATTATTACAAAGGGTGATAATCATTCATACATTTAGTCTTTGTCAGAATTCAAAATTTAGATGAAAATATGCAAAAGGACTGTTAACTTGTTTTGCACCAATTTAACCATTCCCAATCAGGGACTTCAATAGTAGGCCAATATAATTCTTTCAATTTGATTCTATTAAACTTAGTTTAGTGTTACTCTTTAAAATTGCACAGCAGGATTAACTTGGATACACTGACCAGGTACCATGCAAATTCTCCTTTAGCTTTTATTATATATTTTTTTAAACTATTTTTATTGTTCAAATTCCTAACTTCTTTCAGTATTTAATCCCATACCTCTTGAAGGCTTTAATATTTTCAGCCTTCCATTGCTTCCACAGAAGATCTGTGTGCTCTCGGCATGACCTGGCTGAAAGGGCCTTGTTCTGAAAATCAGCCACACGTCTAAGGCTTGATGCGATAACTTCCCAAGGTTTTTCTTCATGTTTTAGCTTTAAAAGTTTCTTGCGGGAATAGCTGAATGGATTTATACTCAGAACTTCACGGAAGAGGAGCACATTCATTTGTGTGCTGTACTGCATTGCTGCCATCTGAAAAAACAGAATGCAGTATCTATAAGTAAATTATACAATATTCACCCTGAACCAATATTAATGAAAACATTATTATTATTTAAACTTTGGACAACAATAATTGATAGGCACATACCTGGGTAGATATTTAGTATGAGCTAAGTCGAAAAAGTGCTATATTTATCACAACTGTTAATTTTATTATACTCCTTTTATCAAAGACATTTGCAAATATTATGTAGTGCTATGTGTGCACAACAGGACACTTAGCTTTTCAACTGTAAATTCTCAAAAAAAAAGTATGAAAATGGTAGATACATTTTATCTAGTTTTAAATAAAGTTCTCACAAACAATTGAATTGTGATCTTACCTTTGTACAAATTAGTGGCTTGTTGAAGTTGTTCGTTGAATAGCTACTTACTGAAATGACACAAATAAAACATACACTTTAGTTGCATGATACCCGTCAAAGTAGACCTAAATGAATGGTCTATCAGTATCACCTATTTGCTACAGTACTGTATATAATATGTAGGCCTTAGTGGAGCCAGGAGGGCAGTTCATGATAACAGTTTTCTTCTTCTTTATATATCTGGACTGTTTTAAATTAAATGAATCCTGTTACAATATTGCATTGCAGTAAGAACTAATCATCATTAAATTGAATACCTAAATTGTCTGCATGAGAATACACAATAGGCCTAATATATAAACTCTATCAACTTGGCAATTATCGACATGCTGAGCATGTTTCCCGGGCATAGAGAATTATGCAGAAATTGGACGATTTTGTATTAATATTTTTGCGACCGTTTACATTCCGTAATTAGTTATTTGTTGCTTCAGAATGAGCACAAATACCCCATAATCACAACTGATTGAATTATATAAAGCTCAACAGTCAATATATGTGGGAAATTGGAACATAGGTTTAATAAAGTTGCCGTTTTACCTTGCACGTCAAATCAGTCCTTTTGCCGTAGTACCACGAGTTGCAACGTAAAGGATATCCTGAATCATCACGTGACGATGACGTTTCACGGGGGAATCCCGCACGTTACAACTTGAACGTCACAAACTAAAGGTCTCTATTACACCGCTTGGTGGTGGTGGGCACATCACTGTAACCATGGGGACAGGAATGCTTGATGTTCATTGGTAGAGCTGTAGATGCTTGATTCTCATTGGAGAATACGGTCAGGTGGTATACCATACCAGATCCATGTACCACTATAAATAATAAACCTGAGGGTTTGGCTCTCTCTCTACTTTCACTCTTTATACTGTTCCTTTCTCTTTTTGCCTGTATTGATTTCACCATAGCCTGCCTACACAACCATAGATTCCGGACGTGGACTTTATATAACCATTTCATGCTCGTTTCAGGAGGTGTACATTTTTTAATTGAAATATCTAAACCTAATAATTTTGTTATACTAAGAACATAGTTATACCCTTCTTGTGCTTTTTCTAGTGTACTTTCTACCCCTACAAAATCATCCAAATAGCATAAAGCAAAAAACCCTTTTTTTCTGAACAAATATACTACTGCAGAAGTAGTTTTTGCACAAGCCATACTTGAGGTCCTGCATTCAAAAGGAAGTGCTATGTCAAAATTGCTAAATCTATAGACCACATGTAGCAGTTCTTTCCTAATCTAGTAACTTCTCTAGCTAAATTGGTAATTGATGGTAAATTATATGTATAAGTTTCCCCTTGAAAAAACCTTTTACAATACCAGAATTAACTCCCTTCCCTTTGAAAAACTTAGATCTACTATAATTCTTCGTTCCTAGGTTTTCTTTTTTGGACAAGTCATAATAGGACTAATGGCGAAAAAGGGGGCTTATTAAATGGACCTAACAATGCTCCATGAGAAATTTCAATTTCTACATACTTATTTATCCAAAATAAATCTTTCTCATTACAACAATGGTTTATTTCTGTTGATGTTGGTGCTAAGTCTCTTGTATAGTTAGCTGGCCAGCAATATTCCAAAAAATCGACTACATTTTTATTGTGATAATTAACCAATAACCTCCACTTACTTATATTTAATCCTGAAGGTTTTGAAATGTTTGCACATAAGTCATTTGGAACTCCAGTTTCCCTTACTAATTTGAATATGGTATTATATCCACTAGTCATCTCTATATTGTAATTCCATCTAGGCCAAAACTTTAACACAGTATTTTTATACTCCATAGGAGATTTTTCACAATTTCTTTTAACTTTGTCCTCTAGCATAGTCAAATCTAGCTCGATATCCAATTCTTCTAGCCCATGGCTCATAATATCTATATTATTATGTGTTCCCCCCCCCCCCCATGGTATCAGATAACCTTTTCCCAATGTTTTTGCCAGCTGCAAATAACTTAGTTATCTTTTATTTTATTTAACTGACCATTAGCACCTTCATCAGTAATAACCATTATATTTTTATTAAATTTGTTGTATGTATCGGTACCAGTAACTTGTGTATTACTATTATTAATATTAATACTTCCTTCAACCATTTTAGATGACCTATATTAAACTTTGAACACAAATTAAAATTACAAATCGAACTTTTCAAATTTGGCGAGCAGGACATTGCTGCCGAGTAGCACAATTTCGAGTGCAGCCAATTTTCGGGCTATTCACAGAATTAGTGGCTGGACTAATTCTAGGAAAGTTCTTTGAAGTCTGTGCAGACTTAATATTGAGTTCATGGAACTTTGAAACAAATCGATATGATTGTTTATATGTTGAGATGTCAGCATGGCCTTGTTTTGAATTTGTGTTGACACATCACCATGGCAACCATCGCATTGGAACTCAGTCACTGCCATTTTATCAGTAAGGTGTGTTCGCCTCAAACTACCCACAACTTTATTTCTCGTCTTGCCACCATCATTTTGAACTTTAGATATATTATTAGACAGCTTTCGTATATTATTATTGTACCAATTATACTTAACTACAGGTTTTTGAACCACTCACAGAATCGACAATACAATTTTCACTGTCAACCCTACTCCTTTTTTTACTACATATCCCATCTAGCGGATTTTCTGTACAACGCCGTTTGTTACTCGTGGCTAACACATGTTTTCCTGCTCAACGGGGATGCTCCCCCTGAATGTATTGGATGTCAGTCCCCACTGACAGTCAAGCACATTTTACTAAACTGTGTTGATTTTATGGCACTGCACCAACAATTTTACACTGCAAACAGCATCCATGACCTTTTTACTAAAGTTAAACAAGAAGACATTTAGCCTTTTTGGGGGCAGCTGGTCTGTACAACCTCATATAGTTCATTGAAACAATTTTGATTAATTACTTCTTTCATCTATCTTATTTAATTATATGATTCTGAGCTTTTAAAAATTCCTAAGTGTCTATTGACACATAATTGATTGTATGCTTTTACATTATATGTAAAGGCGGTGGTTGAAGAAAAAACAAACAATTCTCGCCGTGAATATGGCCTATGCTGCTGACACGGCGTAAAGAAAGCACCAATCAATCAATCATGTTACTATACACATTAAGTGACAGTGAGAACACCTCCACAACAAATCTTCACAGAAATTCAGTGTATAGCTTCTTCAATCAAATATCGCCAAACTTCGGTGACTGCACATTGACAATGATGTATTACACGTGATCAGCTCGATCAATGAATCAGTTATCAATGAATATGTGGTGTTATTGTCATTGGTCATGACTGATACAAATCCATGTGACAAACTACTACTTCTTCAATCTACTGTGTTAAACCAACCAAGGTGAGTACAGCTCGATGATATAGCGATGAATGATTTCGATCGAGCAGAGCACCCGGAAGGCAATCCCCTATGCATGGGTCTTTCTTCAAGCCCTTATATTTTTAATCGTATTTCTGATTTTGTTATATGCTGTGCCAAACGAGAGGGTGTCGATAGAGCAGTTAACTACTTAGATGAATTTGTTGTAATTGATTCTTCCTTCGATAATTGCCTAACGAATCAATTAATAATTGCCGCTGTTTTGCGCAGAATCGGCTTCTATTTAAGTTATCCTAAATTGCTAGCACCAGCCCAGTGTACCCGTTTCCTGGGCATAGAAATTGACAGTGTCCACCTGCAGCTTCGCCTGCCGCCTGACAAGATTCATAAAGTAAAGACACAACTCTCTTTTCCTTTGCAACCGCAAGGCATCTCGAAAGGACCAAGAGACATTAGGTGGTTGTCTCGCTCACTGTGCGACAGTCCTCCACAGGGGTCGCTCCTTCTCCATGAGGATCTATGACGCGTTTCGGCAGCTGAAGAAGCCATACCATAACTTCAGGCTGAATGATGAGTTTAAGTCCGAGCTCCGCTGGTGGCTAGACTATGTTGAAACCTTCAACGGTTACGCTAAGCATCTCGGCTCTCATGCAGCTGCCGTATCTGTGTACAGTGATGCCTCCGATTGGGGCTTCAGAGCGACCCATGCTAATGACTGGCTCGTCGGCTCCTTTAGCACTGGCAAGGGTGCTCTTGAGTCTGAGGTTGGACATCACCATGCTGACTCTGGAGGAGTTCGCGCTGAGATGCATATTAATCTGAAGGAGATGTGGGCAGTGGTCGATAATATAACCTGTGACGCCTTGAGCAGATGGCATGATAGGGCTAGTAGGAAACGCATTAGTCAAGTTGCCAGCTTCCGGCGAATGTGCTGTGCACATATCTTTGCATAACTTTATTCATGACATTTTCTCTTTTCAGGTTTAGCTGAGCTGGAGGGGGAAGTCAGGGTCATTTGCAACCAGTTTTACTCCTCTAATTCGAGAGCTACGCAATTGATGCAGGTGCGCAAATACCTCTCCTTCATTGAAGAGTTTGGTGGCCTGATCTCGCCTCTACCCTGCCCCTCCCCCCAGGTCGCTATGTATGTTGCGTGGCTTTCATGTACCTTAAAATATTCCTCTATTACCAACTACGTTAGCGCCCTAATTTCTTCCTGAAGTCAGAGGGCTACCCTCCAGGGGCCGTATTCATGAGCTCAGGGTAGGGCTCTAACCATAGGGTAGGGTATCCCCCCTGGCTAACGGTGGAAAATCTGTATTCATGAGCTTGGGGTAGCACTACCCTGGGGCTCTAACCAGGGGGTACCCTACCCCATTTTCGACTCAGGGGTAAGGGACTATCCCGAGGGGGTAGTGAGCCTGTGTGGGTCTGAATCTATTCAATGCGATCATATTTGATAGATTTAAATACGCAATAAGTGAAATTTTATCAATTTAACCCTAAATCCAAAGCGAAATTCACGCTGCTGGCGCAAAGGCGGCGATATTAATACTTTCGAATCGACGAATGTAAAGTACACAAATCGCCGCCGCCGCAGCGACGTCGATATCCATACTGTCGACGTCAAAATGGCCGCCGCCGTCGACGCCGAATCGGCGGGAATTTCTTACGCCCAAATCTATTAAATGCTGTCATATTTAACAGAATTACATATGCAATAAGTGAAATCTTATCAATTTAACCCTAAATCCGAAGCGAAATTCACGCTGGTGGCGCAAAGGCGGCGATATTAATATTTTCGAATCGACGAATGTAAAGTAAACAAGTCGCCGCCGTCGCCGCCGAATCGGCGTGAATTTCTTACGCCCTAATCTATTAAATGCAGTCATATTTAACAGAATTACATACGCAATAAGTGAAATCTTATCAATTTACCCCTAAATCCGAAGTGAAATTAACGCTGACGCCGTAACGGCGGCGATATTAATATTTTCGATTCGACGCGTGTAAACAAAGCGAACGGGTAGCTATCCCGACCGGCTAGAACATTGGTGAATACCGATTAACCTACTTAAGCACCGTGGTTAAACCGCGGGATAGCTACCCAACGGCTAAGCCTAACCTCCGGCTAACCGTACCCCGCGCTCATGAATACGGGCCCAGTTGATTTCACTTCTCACCAGGTTGGAACAGTTTTGGGTCAGGCTAAGCGGGTGCTTAGATGCGCTGTCTGACCGTGAGGGCCACGTGAGCGCTAGAGCTGCAATCCTAACTGGGTTCGGGCTCTTCTTCGGAAATGCCAACTTACTGACTCTGAGTCAGTCCTCAGGCGTTCGGATTTTGTCTTCTATAAGTGGGGCATGGTCCTTTCCGTAAGAAGATCAAAGATCATTCAGTTTTCCGAACGAGGGCTGCTCATTCCCATGGCCAGAGTGCCAAACCGCGCACTATAGCAGGTCAAGGCCAGTGCAGACTCCCCTGCCTTCCAAATCCCTTCCCCGTTGGGAGGTTCCGTCCTTTAGACTATGTTACTCTTCAGGCAACCATTAAAATCTTCTCCTCTGAGGCTGGCCTTGATGCTAGTACCTTCTCTTGCCACTCTCTTTGCAAGGGGGATATACCTTTCTCGCCCTGCAGGGTGCTACTATCGACGAGATTAAGGTCCGTGGAGACTGGTCATCTCCTTGCGTGTATAAATACATCTCACGCCCCCTCTCGGTGCGTATTGTTGCCGACCTCAGAGTGGCTTCGGCGCTTAGTAATGCTATGTAGTGACTTCCTTCTTCTGTCTGGGTGTGTCTGTGAATATGGCAGTTGAGCCCAACCAGGTGCATTGTTTGATTGTAATCACTTTCCTAATAAATAATGTACCCACCACTCAGCCTCCTTGTGCTATCCTTACACCTACGTATATACGGCGTATATACTGATGTAAGCGAATATGCACTGTGCTTCCCCCGGCGGCTATCACTGGAATTCGCTGTTTAATTTGCCGCTTTACCGCCGGGCACCACCCTGCTTCTATATACGCCGTGGGCCATAGCTGGGCATCTTAATTCCTCTCAGCTAGGCGGTGTAGGCCTTTCCTTCGCTCTCAATTTTTTTCCCCCCCACTTTATTCTACCTACTCATTCACTTGGTTCTCTTCTAATTGGTAGGGCAGCTGAGCCCAGCCAGGTGCATTGTTTGACTGTAGTCAGGTAGGGGCCACGACTTGGGTTTCAAAACGTCTTGAAAAAGCAAGACGTTTTGAAAAACCAAGACAGTTTACATATAGAAACAAATAGGGATGACCTGTCACAGTCTGCCACTACTTTAATATTGAGGATGGAACCTAACAAAATACATCATTAAAATGGCTATAAGTAGCTCTTCAAAGTTTCTATGAAGAAAATGCTCCTGTGTATAGTATGTTCATAATGTGCAATTAAAACTACATTAAAATAAAGAGATACTCTTATTTTGCCTATAATATTGTGCTGTTTTTATTCTGGAATTAGTCATTTTTACTGGTGAAACACCATGGTCTATTTAAAAAAGTATGTTTCTTAGAATCAAAATCCTGGACATAGTTAATGAGAAATAACCAACAATATGAACAAATCATGATGAATAGCATGATATATACCATTACTCTATTGTACACAGGCAGATGGGTTGTTGTTTTAGCAGTCTACTACACAAGGATGGCCACTGGAGCTGGGTGTGGGTGCAAAGTGGGATTTCTCTCTGTGTGGTATATCCACCATACAGTATATGTGTATGTGCATATACAGACAGACATATACATGTGTATATGCATATATATATATATATATATGCATATATAGTCATAATTATAAACATAGTGATATACACGCATATATGTGGATATATATATGCATATATACACATATATATACATGTAGATATGTATATATATACAAATATATATACATATATACACATATATATATACATATGTATGCATATATATGTGTATATATGCACATATATACACATACATACATGTAGGTATGTATATACACACATATATACCCATATATATGTGTATATATGGACATCTATATATGCATATATATATACATATGTCTGGATATACTGGTACTGGTAGTACCCCTATCCTCAAACTTAAAAACAAGGTTTTTCAGCAGTCATGGCTCAATGACCGTGACCCACATCCCCACTAAGTTTTTCAGTTAGTCAGTTTACAGATGCATCCCCACCCTAGCTTCTTTGTGTTGGTGTAACCCTGCAAGCCATATATACCAGTTTAGTGGTAGTCATGCATGGTTGCCCCACCTGACACCTCCCCCCCCCACCCACCCACCCACCCACGCACACAAAGTAATACAATAGCCACGCGGCAACACTGGTCTGCAATCCACACCCCACCAGCCCACCTGTAGCCACACCATGCTGGTCAATGATGATGTGGTGATATTTATTTAAATTTTATTTAATTTAAATTGATTTATTTATTATCCTTACTTTTTATTTGTTTCCAGATTATTTCTATCCATATTGTCTGCTCATTATTCACATGCTGTCAGGACCTCCCAGCATTCTGCCACCAATTGGACCACTCCGGGTTTAGCAGTTCCTCTATAGCTCAGGTGGCAGAGTGTTGGTCTCAAGATCACCGCGTAACTGGTTCGAATCTTGGAACCAGAATACTTTTTTTTGTAAAGAATGTCTTAATAATTTTTTTTTTTAATGCATAATTATATTAATATTAGTCAACTTTACTGGGCTCGAATTTACCCCGGGTCGACTTTACCGCAGCTCGACTTTACCCTGGTTCGAGTTTACCCTGGCTCAACTTTACCCAACTTGATGTTACCCGCCTCGACTTTACCCGGCTCGATGTGACCCGCCCCGTTGTTACCCAGCTCGATGTTACCCACCTCAATGTTTCCCACCTCAACATTACCCACCTCGATGTTACCCGCCTTGACGTTACCCGCCTCGACGTTACCCGCCTAAACATTACCCGACCCAACTTTACCCAACCCGACTTTACCCGACCCGACTTCACCCGACCCGGATTCACCTGACCCGACGTCACGCGACCCGACTTCACCCGACCCGACTTCACCCACCCACTTTACCTCACCCGAGTTTACCCGACCCAAGTTTACCCAACCCAACTTTCCCTGACCCAACTTTACCTGACCAGACTTCACCCGACCAGACTTCATCCGACCCTACTTCACCCGGCTCGTCTTCCACCCCACCCAACTTCCACGACCCAAGTTTACCCGACACGACTTTACCCGACCAGCTTTTACCCGACCCGAGTTTACCCCACCCGACTTTACCCAACCCCCACTTTATTTCACCCCACTTTACCTCACCTGAATTTACCCGACCCGAGTTTACCCCATCCGACATTACCCAAGCCGACTTTACCCGGGTCGACTTTACCCGACTCAACGTTACCTGTCTCGATGTTACCCGCCTCAATGCTACCGGCCTCGATGTTACCCGCCTAAACATTACCCACCTAAACGTTACCCGACCTGACTTTACCCGACCTGATTTCACCCCACCCGACTTCACCCGACCTAAGTTCACCCAAGCTGACTTTACCCGACCACACTTTACCCGACCACACTTTACCCGACCCGACTTACCCTGACCCTACTTTACCTGCCCCGTCTTTACCTGACCCCACTTTACCCAACCCCACTTTACCTCACCCTGCTTTACCTCACCCGAGTTTACCTGACCCGAGTTTACCCAACGTGACTTTAGCAGGGTCGACTTTACCTGGCTGGACGTTAATCGCCTTGACTTTACCCGGGTCGACGTTACCCAGGTCGACGTTACCTGGCTCAACGTTACCTGCCTCGGCGTTACCCGCCTCGACGTTACCCGCCTCGATGTTTTCGCCTCGACGTTACCCGCCTCAACGTTACCTGCCTCAACGTTACTCGCCTCAACGTTACCCAACCCGACTTCACCCGACCCGACTTCACCCAACTCGACTTCACCCGATTCGACTTCACCCGATTCGACTTCACCCAACCCGACTTCACCTGACACAAATTTACCTGACCACACTTTACCCGACCACACTTTACCCCACATTTTACCCGACCTAACTTTACCTCACCTCACTTTACCTCACCCGAGTTTACCCGACCCGAGTTTACCCGACCCAACTTTACCAGACCCGGTGTTACCCACCTCGACTTTACCTGGCTTGACGTTACCCGCCTCGACGTTACCCACCTCGAGTCGGGTGAAGTTGAGTCGGGTAAAGTCGAGTCGGGTAAAGTCAAGTCAGGTAAAGTCGAGGTGGGTAACACCGGGTCTGGTAAAGTTGGGTCGGGTAAACTCGGGTTGGGTAAACTCGGTTGAGGTAAAGTGGGGTGAGGTAAAGTGGGGTTGGGTAAAGACGAGTCCGGTAAAGTAGGGTCAGGTAAAGTCGGTTCGGGGAAAGTTGGGTCGGGTAAAATGTGGTTGGGTAAATTTGTGTCCGGTGAACTTGGGTCGGGTGAAGTCGGGGCGAGTGAAGCCGAGTCGGGTGAAGTCGGGTGAAGTCGGGTCGGGTGAAGTTGGGTCAGGTAAGGTTGAGGTGGGTAACATCGAGGCGGGTAACATCGAGGCGGGTAATGTCGAGGTGGGTAACATCGAGGGGGGTAACGTTGAGGCGGGTAACGTCGAGGCGGGTAACGTCGAGGCGGGTAACATTGAGGCAAGTAACGTTGAGGTGGGTAACATCGAGGCAGGTAACGTCGAGGCGGGTAACATCGAGGTGGGTAACGTCAAGCAGGGTAAAGTGTAGTCGGGTAAAGTGTAGTCGGGCAAAGTCGGGTCGGGTAAAGTCATGTTGGGTGAACTCGGGTCAGGTGAACTCGGGTCGGGTGAAGACGAGTACAGCCGAGCCGGGTAAAGCAGAGCCGGGTAAAGCCGAGCTGGGTAGAGCAGAGCCAGATAAAGCCCAGTCAGATAACGTCGAGCAATGTCGAGTTAGGTAAAGGCATATTTATTAATATTGATATAATTATGCATTACAAAAAAAGTAGTAGGACATTCTTTTAAAAAAAAATATTGCAGCTCCAAGATTCGAACCGGTTACCCTCCGATCTTGAGAACAACAGTCTGCCATCTGAGCTACAGAGGAAGTGCAACCCGCAATGGTCCAACTGCTGACTTGATGCTGGGAGGTCCTGAAAGCATGTGAATAATGAGCCACTTTACCTCACCCCACTTTACCTCACCCGAGTTTACCCGACCCGAGTTTACCCAACCCGACTTTACCTGACCCAACTTTACCCAACCCAACTTTACCCGACCCAACTTTACCCAACCCGACTTCCACCCCACCCAACTTCCACGACCCAAGTTTATCCGACACAACTTTACCCGACCAGTCTTTACCTGACCCGACTTTACCCAACCCCCACTTTACCTCACCCCACATTACCTCACCTGAGTTTACCCGACCCGAGTTTACCCGACCCGACTTTACCCGACCCGACTTTACCCAGGTCGACTTTACCCAACTCAACCTTACCCACCTCGATGTTTCCCGCCTCAACGTTACCCGCCTAGACGTTTACCCGCCTAAACGTTACCCACCTAAACGTTACCTGACCGGACTTCACCCCACCCGACTTCACCCATCCTGAGTTCACCTGACCTAACGTCGAGGCGGGTAACGTTGAGGCGAGTAACGTTGAGGCGAGTAACGTCGAGGCTGGTAACGTCGAGGTGGGTAACGTCGAGCTGGGTAAAGTGTAGTCGGGTAAAGTGTAGTTGGGTAAAGTCGGGTTGGGTAAAGTCATGTCGGGTGAACTCGGGTCGGCTGAACTCGGGTCAGGTGAACTCGGGTCGGGTGAAGTCGGGTCGGGTGAAGTCGGGTGGGGTGAAGTCGAGTCGGGTGAAGACGAGTCGGGTAAAATCGACCCGGGTACAGTCGAGCTGAATAAAGCCGAGCCGGGTAAAGCCGAGCCGGGTAAAGCCGAGCCGGGTAAAGCTGAGCCGGGTAAAGCCGAGCTGGGTAATGCAGAGCCGGGTAGAGCCGAGTCGGGTAGAGCAGAACCGGCTAAAGCCCAGTCAGATAACGTCGAGCAATGTCGAGTTAGGTAAAGGCATATTTATTAATATTGATATAATTATACATTACAAAAAAAGTAGTAGGATATTCTTTTTTTTTAAAGTATTGCAGTTCCAAGATTCAAACCAGTTACCCTCTGATCTTGAGACCAACACTCTGCCATCTGAGCTACAGAGGAAGTGCAACCCACAATGATCCAACTGGTGCCAGGATGTTGGGGGGTCCTAAAAGCATGTGAATAATGAGCAATCAATATGGCTAGGAATAATATGAACAAAATTCAACAGTAAGGATAATAAAAAATATATTTGAAATTAACAACTACTTTATTGATGTAGGTGAGAATCTTGCCAGAAAGTTTGACCAGGCTGTAGATAGTCAGGACACCTACACGGTCACCACCAATGATCAGACGTATGATTTGACTGAGATAACACAGGAGCAAATCCTCAGAAAGGTCAATGCTGCATCAGCATATAAGTCATCTGGCATTAAAGACATCAGCTCAGCCCTAATGAAGGTTTCAATTACTGCACTTATAAATGAATTTACTCAGCTGTATAACCTAGTGGTCAACACTGGTATTTTTCCAGAAAGCTGGAAACTAGCTACAGTTTCACCCATCCCAAAGACCAATAACCCAAGATACTGTAGTGAGCTGCACCCAATATCTATTCTCCCTCTTCCTGGCAAAATCATAGAACAAATAATACATGATGAGACATTTTTAGAGTCTTCAAAATACCTAACCACCCAACAAAATGGATTTAGAAAAGACAGATCAACAACTAGGGCATTGGCCTCTCTTATGGATGAGTTATTGAGCAACATGGACAAAGGTGAACTTACAATTGCAGTATACCTCGACTTCAAAAAAGCTTTCGATACAATTGACCATAGAATACTATTGCAGAAAATCCAGAAGGCAGGATTGGGGAAGAAAACCTGTACATTGATGGCCAACTACTTAACTAATAGGAAACAATACACAAAACTTAATGACACTGAGTCAACCATCAGGACTATTAAAACTGGAGTTCCGCAGGGTTCAACCCTGGGCCCCCTTCTGTTTTTAATCTTTATAAATGATTTACCCCAAGTATCAGAGGATGCAACATTCACATTATTTGCAGACGATGCAGCACTCACAGTACACAATAAAGATTTCCAAATAGCAACCGATCAGGTTCGGACAGTGCTGACCAGGGTTAACCTGTGGTGTAGTGAAAACAAACTATCCCTTAACACCAATAAAACCGAGTTTGTCATTTATGGCACCAAAGCAAGGAAGGCAAGGGCACAACCCATAACACTGCAAATTGGCGGAAATCAAATTAAGGAGGCAAGTGCATACAGGTACTTAGGAACAGTGATTGATTCTACCTTAAATGGGAATCAACAGCTGGCTAGACTAACTCAATCATTGGCACTAAAAATGACTACAATCAGGAAGATGCGGAGCTTCATAAGCGAAAACACTGCCCTACTGCTGTATAAATCAACAGTTCTACCAATAATAGACTATAATGATATAATTTATGGATTGCTCACAAAGCAGCAACTGACTAAGCTACAAAGGATCCAAAACCGGGCGTTAAGAACAATTTATTGGGGCAAAACACTAAGTGTACAGGAAATGCATGACAAAGCAAACCTAGATTACCTAATGGTTAGAAGAGATTCACATCTCCTATCACTTATGTACAGAAGAGCCAGAGATACCCAATATATAGAAAACACAAAAAGGAATACTAGACGGGCTGATTCCACTCTACTCAAAGTCCCCAAGCCTTCCACAAACAAACTAATTAAAGCACCAATTTACAAAGGCAGCATGATGTGGAACAACCTACCAACCAGAACCAGGGCAGCGTCCTCTTACCTAGAATTTAAAAACTCACTAAGAGTACATCGGATTGGGCAGGCCCTTATGCAGTTGCAGTAAAGTATGTTCCATGGCGTCACCATACCGTAAGTGGCAGACCACCAAACCCTCAGCCTCGGTTTCTCTCCCCCCCCCCCCAGCCCCCACTTGTTGCTGTTCCTCTGTTATCTCCAGTCAACCATATACGATGACAGAGACAGCCCAGGTAAAAATGTAAAATTTAAGACCTAAATGCACTGGGATTGGTCCCACTGCTTCGCTGGTCACAGATGGTCCAGTGTATTATTAACAACCCCACCCCAACAACATAATTCATAAACTCACATAACTAGCTACATTAGAGTTACACTAGAGTTTTCCTAACAAACCAACATTTATATACCGCTTTCCTAACTGCAACTGAACATTCAAACTTAGTACAAATTTACCAACTGAATACAGAAGATAACTTCTGCTTACATTTTAAATACTATGTAAATACTCACATTGATCTGACTAATATTGATCTGGTTATATGACACTACTGTACCATATTGTTATGGAACTTTTGGGTTTCAGAATTTCATTGTGTTACATGGTGCAAATTGTCTATTCAACAGGTATTGTACACCTTATTCTATATACCTTTTGTGTAAATAACCCTGAATTGAAAAATGGCTGGAAGACCAGTGCTTCGGCACTGACAATAAGACTTATTCAGTAAATTCAATAAAATTTAAATAAATATCACCACATCATCATTGATTCATGGCTGACCAGCATGGTGTAGCAAGAGGTAGGCTTGAGGGGGTGTGGGTTGCAGACCAGTATTGTCTTACTTTGGGTGTGGGGGGGGGGGGGGTAGGAGGCATCAGGTGGGGTAACCCCTAGCCTGGCCTATCTGGCTGTCAGGGTTACACCAACACAACTGTCTAACTGAAAAACTTAGGGTGGATGTGGGTCATGGTCATTGAGGCATGACTGCTGCCAAACCTTGTTTGTAAGTTTGAGAGCACCCCCCCCCCCCCATCCCCAACTTCTGGGCAACAGAGTGAAAGGGTGTGTTGTGGAAGTGGGTTTGGTAAGAAGGGGTATACCATAACCCCCTTCCATTCCCTCTCCTTCCATTCCCTGCTCTTCCATTTCCCCTCTTGCGTTCCCCCTCTTGCATTCCCCCCTCTTGCATTCACCCCTCTTGCATTCCCTCCTGTTGCGTTCCCCCCTCTAGCATTGCCCCTCTTGCATTCCCCCCTGTGTCTGTCTGTGTGTGTGTCTCTGTGTCTGTGTGTGTGTGTCGCTGTGTCTGTGTGTGTGTGTCTCTGTGTCTGTGTGTGTGTCTCTTTGTCCATGTGTCTGTGTGTGTCTCTGTGTATGTGTGTGTGTCTCTGTGTCTGTGTGTATGTGAATGTGTGTGTGTCTCTGTGTGTGTCTGTCTCTGTCTGTCTGTGAGAGAGAGAGAGAGAGAGAGAGACAGAGAGAGAGAGAAGGCACCGATATACTTTACCACACAGACAGTGTCAGGATAATGTGACTGAGTGGGATACCAGGTCATGGTCCCGGCGGCCTGGTTTCCCAGTGAGACAGCACTATAAAGTCGCCAGGATGCGCGCTGTCACAAGTCGGTACCCGTCCTGATATGACCTTAGATGTTGCTAGGACGTAAAACAACAACAAACAAACAAACAACCCACACAGACACACAGAGACACACAGAGACACACACACAGACACAGGGGGGAATGCAAGAGGGGGAACGCAAGAGGGGGGAACGCAAGAGGAGGGAATGGAAGAGGAGGGAATAGAAGAGAGGGAAGGGAAGAGAGGGGAATGGAAGAGGGGGAATGGAAGAGGGGGAATGGGAGAGGGGGAATCGAAGAGGAGGAATGGAAGAGGGGGCAATGGAAGGGGAGGGAATGGAAGAGAGGGAATGGGAGAGGGGGAATGGAAGAGGAGGAATGGAAGAGGGGGAATGGAAGAGAGGGGAATGGAAGAGAGGGAATGGAAGAGGAGGGAATGGAAGAGGGGGAATGGAAGAGGGGGAATGGAAGAGGAGGAATGGAAGAGGGGGAATGGAAGAGGGGAATGGGAGAGGGGGAATGGAAGAGGGGGAATGGAAGAGGGGGAATGGAAGAGGAGGGAATGGAAGGGGAGGGAATGGAAGAGAGGGAATGGAGGCTCGTTGGCACACGTCGACACACGTTGGCCGCGCGCTATAAACACGCTGCGCTGACATAGAGTTTTCTCCCAAAACGCCGAAAAGTTGGATGTGTCTCGACGCGTAGAAATTATTTTGCGCGCTGGCGGCGCGCCGGTGAGAAGCGTCGTAATGTGACAGCACCATAACATAGCACCAGACGCCCACACCGGCCTAGGGCTACACGCTATCCTAAAGGGGCTGTCACATTAGGCTTTTTTGCGGGAGCGTATGGCGGCATAGGCGCTTTACATCATATACGTCGGCATACGCCCTAATATGCTACGCATACGCCGTCATGTGCCGGCTTATGCCGGCCTATGCCACTGTACGCTGCCATACGCTTTCTCCCGTCCGTCCATCCAAATTTGTTTGTGCATGCTCAAAAAATCTTGACGTACAGGGGCGAATAGTTCATACACTACTCATATGCTTCTCATACGCCGGGGGTACGCCGGCGTATGCTGGGGGTACACCGGCATACGCTACTCGTATGCTCAACTTGCATCACGGGCGTATCTCGGGCGTATCTCGGGCGTATGCAGCGTATGCAGAACCTACGAGTTGCGTATGGGAGCGTATTCGTAGCGTATGCAAAGCGTATGAGTAGCGTATGGCGGCATATGCCCGACCTATGGTCTCGGTATATAAAGGCGATGCACACCTTCTTCAATCATTCCTGCTCTGCTGCTCATACAGGATGGATGCGCATGCACTGCAAGTACAGTTCCAGCTTTTCTACAGAGTTGCCCTTTATCACCATGAGCTTGGTCTATACCTCATGGTTCTTCTGGCGTCCCGTATCGAGAGCAGAAGGAGGAGGGAGCGGCGGCGACGATCAGTGTGGGTCAGACCCTGGATTGGGAGGCGGCCACAGTGTCATGGCAAGACAGGATGATCTGACAAAACATTTTATCAGTCTGTATGCGCTGTGTCTGTCTACTGTTATTGCAAACTTATGTGCTTTTCTTGACACTGTACTGTTATCGCTTATTTACATGTATGTGATGTTGTGACATGTCTACTGTTATATGAGATGCTAATATGTTTATATGTCTAGTAAAATAAACGATATCATTTTATAGATATGAAAACACAATTTTACATGTCTGTTACGTTCTTTGGCTCCCTAATTTAAAGTCATCTAGTTAATGTAATTGTAATGAATCTCCTCTCTTTTTACATGAATTAATCTTTTACATACATACTAAGAACACAGGGAAAAATAGAGTGACACAGAGCTAGAAAGGGGGAGACGAGTTAGAGGGAGGGAGTGAGGGAGGGAGGGAGGGGGAGAAGAGATAGAGGGAGGAAGGGAGGGGGAGAGAGAGGAAGAGAGAGAGGAGAGAGAGAGGAAGAGAGATAGAGAGAGGGAGAGATAGAGAGAGGGAGGAAGAGAGATAGAGAGAGAGGGAGGAAGAGAGATAGAGAGAGGGAGGAAGAGAGATAGAGAGAGGGAGGAAGAGAGATAGAGAGAGGAAGTGAGATAGAGAGAGGGAGGGAGGGAGGGGAGGGAGAAAGGGGAAGGAGAATGATAGGGTAGGGACTTGTCCTTAATATTTATTATAAATATTTTAAATTTTCAGTTGTTATTTATGTTTTAATTTTAATTGTACTTTAATGTATAACAATTAAATGATGGCATGCCTTTACTGAACGCGGACACAAAAATTCAAATTGACAGAATATTTATTTATTTACACATCTTGACACATATTTACATATATACATAAAAATGTACAAACAATATATAAACATACAATATATATACATATATACATACAAATGTACAAAGATAAATAAAAACTAAGACTACATATCTACACATATTTACATTCACTTCTCTCCCTTGCCATTTGAAGTGACATCAGCTGGCGACTGTGTGGCTGACGAGGGGAATAGGTCCAAATTTGCCCCCAACATGCCAGAGATCCCCGACAGCCCCGACAAGTTCAATAGTCCGTCTGGGCTGGCCGACTCAGACAAGTTCACTTGGGTGGGGTCGCCGTGTGTCGGAGTCGCGACGTCTGCAGCAGCGGAAGTCGCCGGCCATGCCGCACCCACAGTGGGCGGAGCACCCGCGCGCACCACGACTCCGGGAGAGCCCCTCGTCTACCCCACCATCCCTAGTGTCCGTAGTTGTCCAGCAGTGTGCGGTGGTGACGCCCGTACCACCAGCGGAGCTGCGGCCGCCTCATGACCCACGAAGGTTGGAGGTAGAGGCTGAGGCAGAAGACTTGGCAGAGGCGGCTGAGGCTGTGGCTGATGATGAATGTGCAGCTGCCCCATATAGCGCTGCACATACTCGTGTGTCTGTGAAGCCCATGGTGATGCCGGTGGTGGCTGGTGAGTCCACTGGTGGGGTTGAGGCTGGTATGCATCACTTGCAGACACAGGAGCAGGTGCAGGAGCAGGTGCAGGGGCAGGTGCAGGAGCAGGAGCAGCCACACAAACCACCAGGGCCACAAATGTTCCTTCCTCCTCCTCCTCCAGATGATGCGACACCATGCGGTTGAGTACACCGCAAATGGACACAAACTGCTCCTCCGGCATCATGAGGATCATGTCCCGCACATAGTTGGCGAATGCCACTCGTTTCGTCACCGTCGGTGGAGGAGGCAGCTGGATCACCTTGAGGATGTCCCCAGACTCGTCGAACCTCTTGTGGATGGCAGTGAGGAGGTTCTCGTCGACTGGGGCAGATCGCTTCCCTCTCCCTATTCCCCGCTCTCGGGATGTAGCGGGGGGAGTGGGTGCAAGCTCCTCGTCCATCGCCACCTCCACATCGGTCGGCACATTCTCGTCCACGCTGAGATCGAGCTGCAGAGCCGTGACAGGAGCGGCCAACTGCAAGACAAAATCATAAAATAACATAAGTAACATGAACGCAAATCTATATTTCGACAAAAGACACGACAAGTCAACAGTAAATCAAAAATATATAAAGCAAAAATAATTAACATTAAATGCAAACATGGATTTATAACGATTATATCTCGATACATCTATTGTCAATATCTTGATTTAATAACAACAACACAACAACTCATCATTAAAGAAATAAATAACATTTAACAAATAACTGAATATACATAAATACAACAAAAGCATAACATAACAAACTTAGAATACAAGCGGTTTTACGAGAATACTAACGGCCCCACTTGTCAGAACGATAAAAGATTATGTACTTACACTCCTGCAGGGCTCCGGTCGGTGATGGACCGCAGGAACCCGAACTTGCGCAGGATCCACTGCTACCGCTCAGTCAGGTCAGCGGCCCCGTCCCCGCTTTTTTTCTTGTGGAGCCGCGTGTTCGTGTCCCTGAGCGACTTGAACCACTTCTGGAGATGGACTGTTGTGGCCCCCAGAAGTGTCACCTGGTCCTCCCACATCTTGGCCTTTCTGTCTGAGTGGCGGTAATCCGTGAGCTTCATGTTCCACATGATGGGGTTCTCCTGGAGGAAGTCCCGCATTTGATCTTCTTTGAAGACCGACAGAGAACAGTCGCTCTTCTTGGCCCTCCGTCTCTTTGCCGTTGCCGCGGAGAGGCCACCGGTGCTGGTGGAGGCGGTGGTGGCGGCGGAGGCAGTGGACGATGCCCGTGAGCTGCAGGAGAAGCAGGAGATGGCGAGCTAGAGCGGGGATGCCAGCGTTGCGTCGTCGACCTCTCCACTTCCATCTCCAGCTCCTCCAGTGGATAGTGGTGTTCTGGAGAGTGGTGTGGAGAGTGGTGAGGTGGCAAGGCAGGTGAGGAGGCTGGTGATGGAGAGCATTGCAAAGTCTGCCTCTTTCTGCCTCTCCCACGCCCTAGTCCTCCTCCTGTAGTTACAGCAGCTCTGGAGGCCGGTGTAGTAGCAGTAGTATGTGTAGTAGTAGCAGTAGCAGAAGCAGCAGCAGCAGTGGTGTTCCTCTTAGCAGGCATGGTGGCAGAGTGAGGGGAGACTGTTGCTGCAGGCTATATATACCCAGGAGCCACCAGGTGGCGGACCATGGAGAGATAACATAGGTCACGCATACGCTTCGCAAACGCTCCTCATACGCTCCTCATACGCTCCTCATACGCTCCTAAAATAATCATATGCTCCTCATACGCTCCACATGCCAATCAAAACCGTCAAAAAATGTCACAGTATGCTCCCATACGCTCCTCATACGCTCCTCGTACGCTCCTCATAGGTTCCACATATGCTCAAAACCACCCGAGAGGTCACCAAAGGTCATGATAGGCCGGCACGCGCAGCTTTTACACAGGTTTTCAATACGCTCCCACCATACGCCGTAATGTGACAGGGCCTTAACGCAAGTTCAGATACGGGGATACAAAATAATATTGCCGTCGACAGTGATATATCCAAAGGAAAATACTGCCATCAATCATACGTACACACAGAATACATACATACACACTTGGTAGTGACTCCAAAACCCCAAAAGGAAGTAGCGAAAGAAAATTTCACAAAATTATCTTAGTGACACATTTAGTAACTTAAAAGTTTAAACTGCTGTAGTGGTCTGCACTGACCTCTCAGGCAAGGAGCCGCATAGACAGGTAGGCATGGGTAGTGTGGTGATATCAGGGAACCTAGGTGGTGTAATGGTTAGCACACGGGCCTTCAATGCAAATAGATGTGGGTTCGAGTCGCCCTCTAGGTCCAATATTTCCCATTTTCATCACCCCCATGACACTGCCAATAGTTGATGTTTAAATATAAGTACCATCTAAACAAAACAATAATTTACACCGGACAGGTTGGTTGGTTTTAGGTCCTGGCAACATCTAAGGTCATATCAGGCTGGGTACTCACTTGTGACAGTGCGCACTCATGGTTACTTTATAGTGCTGCCCCACTGGGAAATCAGGCCACTGACAACATGACCTGATAGCCCACTGAGTCACATTATCCTGATAGTCCTTGCCCAATCCTATTAATGTCGAGTATGACCTGATAGCCCACTCAGTCACATTATCCTGACAGTCCTTGCCCAATCCTATTAATCTCGAGCACCAGGCTAGGAAGTGACAAGCATCAATTTTATAAGTCATTGGTTTGATTCGACCAGGAACCAAACTCTCAATCTCCTACAAGCGAGGCCTGCGTCTACTGATTCGGCCACCCCCCCCCCGGTCTAACCGGATTAAGCCCCAGTCACACCTACCCGGACGAGCCCCGGATTTTGACCTGGACCAGTCGCCTGGGCTGTCCCGGACCACCCCGGATAAAATTGCTGTTTTCGTAATTTTTTGCCTCGCAGTCACACCTTCCCGAATGAGCCCCAGACCAGATGCCAGATCGCTTCGGACCACCCCCGGACTCCCCGTTGTAGCCACGGACTAGTGACGGACGAGACCGGATCGATGCCAGACCACCATGGACCGCCCCAGACGAGCCCCCGGACCATCCCCCAGACTCCCCGGTCTTGTACGCAGACTGGGCCGGACCGGCCCCGGAAGAGCCCTGGACCACTCCCGGACCGGCCCCGGTTCACTCCCGGACTGCCCGGACCACCCCCGGACTACTCCTGGAAAGCTGTGAGTATAATAGAGCGTGTGACGTTGCAGAGCTCATTTCCAAATCCAGCAGCGCCGAGCACACATCTCACCATTACCAAGCCTATAGGAAAGAGAATTGCCTCCAAGAGGGTTGCTCAGAAGTTGCCTGCCGCCCAGAAGTTCGCCACGAAAGCGCGGAGGAAACCAGCACCATCACCCTCAACTTCCGGTTTGTCTTCCGATGAGGGATCTGTGTGGGACGTGTTGCCGCCTCCTCGTCCTGTGATGCCACCTCCAGCAGTCCCATTGTCACAGGGGACTTTGTCAGTGAGGCGGAAGAAGGTGCACGCTCTTCCGCTCACAAGTGAGCAGCACATCAAGATGTCTGAGTGGCTACGGTTGCACGACTACATCTATGTCAAAGGTCGGAGCGACTATAAGAACACCGCTTTGAAGAGACATGCATGGGAGGAGAAGGCCAAGGAGATGGGGTTGGACGACCCCAAACCACTCATCACCTGGTATGAGTCCATACGGACAAAGGTCAGGAAATTGAGTGATTTGAAGTCTGGTGCCGCAGCGAGGGAGTTGCCGTAGCCGGAGATTACATACAGGAACATTTTGGATTCCTGCGAACTCATATCGTGCGGCAGCCATCGAGATCGGGGGTAACGTTGCATCCCGGTTGCAACCCGTCCACATGGCTTCGACAGCAACCACAGCTACAGCAACAGGTACAACTTCGGGTGGCGGCCCTCTCACCCTACTACACACATGCGTTGATGTCGAGGACGACAATCTGGTGCCACCTGACCAGGCTCCACCACCGTCAAGTCAACCACCACCCACAGCAGCAATGCTACCCACAACTCCGTGGCCGGCAGCCAAGGGGAAGGGCACCCCCCGAACACCCACCAGCAACACCAACATCGACCAGTTGCTGTCACAACTGCGGGACCAGCAGGAGGAGGCTAGGATAATCCAGGGCCGGCTGAGCAGCATGATGGAGCCGGCGAAAGTGTCGCCTCGCCGACGATGCTGTGGGGAAGGTGGCTGGGGGCGAAAGCCGAAGAGATCGACCCCTCGCTTCTCGGGGAGTTCTATTCGGAGCGTTCCGCCTTGGCGATACGGCTATGTTCCCAGCACTACAACTGCCACGCCAGAAGGAGCCACAGCGTCTACAAGCTCGTTGTCCAGAGCCTCAACTACCAGCCCCGTTGCCAGCTTTATAGGATTACAACCGGGAGGCTCTGAAGTCGTCTGGACGACTCCCTGACCCGGCCCTTCCACCACTGCAAGATGCCACAGGTCCGAGGTGTGTGACCCAGTAAACCCAGAACGGCTCCCGCACGCCCATCCAGCATGCCAGGAAGCAGTTTGGGGAGCATCGCGGGTCTGTCCGATCTCAGCTTTACCACATTAATGGCTGGGATGGGACACGCGGCAGAGCAGCCTCTGTGAGGTGGACTTGCTTGAACATTGAGAACATTGGGACGCGAGTGACTGGAAAAACCATGGGTCGCACACGGCCATCCAGCACGCCAGTGTGGGAAACATCACGTGACTATCCAATCTCAGCTAACCACAGTAATGGCTGGGATGGGACACGATCCATAGCAGCCTCTGTGAATGTGAGGTGGACTTGATGAACATCGGGATGCAAATGATTGGAACACCACGGGTCGCACACGGCCATCCAGCACATAACAAGTCCAGCCAGCAGTGACAATTGAATTCGCGGGACGAGCAGCAGCCACCCACAGAATCCGGACGAGGGCATCACATTAGGTATTGTTTTGGGCATATTCTATTTACGGGGATGGGTTCACAGGGCTATGCAATATGCAGGGTCTATTTAAATGATACACTTATATTTTTATCTTGTAAAACACACACCACCACATTAAAAATACACTATATAATATAATTTGGTCTATGAACAGGCTAGAGGTGCACAGATATTTTTTTCATCATTTATTTTTAGGGTTTCACTGCCCAGCAGAAGTTTTGACCGTTCCAAAACAATACGATTCAGTCCATACATATCTAGGTCGAACCCACACTCTCTCATGGCGATGTCGACTAACCGAAACTGGCACTGGTCAGTATGGACTTGCTCATGCGCAAATATCGATTTCCGCCTTAAACCGCCCCGAAACCATGTGTGGACACGACACTAGTTCGCCTCATCTAGTTCGCCTTATCTAGTTCGGCCTAAAGTTGTGGGTGTGAACACGGCTTATGTTTAAAAATGAAAATCCATGGTGTATTTGGAAATAATCAAGAACACTGAAAACAGTAAATTATTGCCATAGATTCTCTAATATCAATTATGGGGTGGAAGTAATCGCGGTGTAAAATGAGTAAAAATGGGAAATTGATGGTGATGTGTGCGATAATAAGGTAAAAAAAGGAGAGTGGAAGGTTCTTCGGGGGTTAGTCGGTACTGATTGACCAGTGAAATTGAGCAAGGATAGTGCTATACGAGTATTGGATGAAGCCAGTAACATTGGAACACGCATGGATGTCAACATTCAGCTAGAAAGCGCAAAGCATCAGTAAAGGCAAGGCACACAACATTGATGAAAAGGCACCACAGAATGAAGGGAGGGTAGGATATGAGACATGATGAATGGCGTTGATGATGATACACGTCCAACAACATCTAAGGCATATAAGGACAGGTATACTAGTGACAGACAAACTCCAATAAAGGGAGGGCATAAGGTAGGCCCTACTGATGAAAAATGAAGGCAGGACAAACAATAGCAATGAAGGCATTGATGAAGAGAGGGTATATAACACCAATGACGACATCCCTGCTGTAGACCACCATCCCCACGGAAGGGCAGTCCAGCCTGTTGCTAGGACCAAAACCCCCAACAAACTGAGGAGGGAGGGGGGAAGGGGGAAGGGGGAAGGGGGGAGGGGGGCCCTCGGTGGATTTTTGAACCACCAGTGGCACTGCACCTTGTGCCACCAGGGCAAGACACAGCAGCTCCCTGCCGGCGGCACCCTCTATAGGACCACCAGGATGACATGCAATGACACCCCCAACACTCCAGTGACGTCACAGCCGGCGACGTAATCACCCAAGCACCGGCCCGCGATCGGGCCCGGCCCCAGGAAACCGCCAGTCGACACCCCCGCACCTCGGACAGCCATCAGGCGTGGTACGCCTCACCCCCATATTCACCCAGGGTGTGACTTACCCCTCTCCCGAAGACATCTCTTCCTCACCCACTTTTTCCCCTACCTTCACCTCCCCCATAACTGCCACACACTCGTTGTCCCCGACGACCTCGGGGAACCCCTGGCCGACATGGTCGACCCCGCCATACAGGACATCCTCCCCGCCGCCCCGCCTGCGGACCCAACCCCGAAGAATACTGCCCCATCGTCTCCATCTGGCCACACACCTCTGGCGAGGCGTGAGCCGCCTACTCTGGATTCGTTGACATCTACAAAACCCTCCGGGATGTGGGCCTCCCTAATTTTTTGGCTGCCCGCATCCCCCTCCCCTCCGGCCTCAACGTTCCCAAGTGGCGAACCCGTCTCCGTGACTACCCGGACCACGAGCTCGCCGACTTCCCCGACTTCGGTTTCCCCGCCAACTACTCGGCGGAGACCCCTCCAGTGGTGACCTATAACAACCATCGGGAAGCCCGTGAGCACGAGGCCCACCTCCGGGAATTCATCGCCACCGAGCTGGCCCACGGCGCCCTCGTGGGACCGTTCCACGTTTCCCCCTTCACTCTCTGGGCTCAGGTATCCCCGTGATGACCTGACCCAAGTCCAACCCGGGCAAACGGAGGGTCATCGCTCACCTCTCCTACCCACCGGGCCGGAGGGTCAACACCGGGATACCTCGCCGTGAGTTCCTGGGCAGACCTCACGCCTACAAGCTTCCCTGTGTCGCCAACATGAACCAGCACCTCCACCACGAGGGCCCCGAGGCCTACATGTGGACGGCCGACATCTCCAGGGCCTACCGGCAGCTTTGTGCCGACCCTCTGGCCTGCCCGCTGTACTGCATAACCCTGGATGGAGCCGACTATGTAGACCTCGCCCTGCCGCTTTGGTTCTGCTCCACGGGGTGCCTGTGTCCGTGTCATGGCTGCCCTTGCCTGGATTCCTGCCTGAAGGTACCCATACCCTCGTCTACACAGCTACCATCGACCTCGACGTGGCTCCAGTGAATTGCCACCCCCGCTGTCCACCTCACCTGGCTCGGCTTCGCCCTTGACAGCAAGGCGATGACGGTCCGGATTGCCCCAGACAAGATCGAAGCTCTCATCACCGATTGTGAAGCCCGGGTAACCCACCGGACCCTTGGGCGCCACAATCTACAAAGCATCCTCGGATGCCTTAATCATGTCAGTAGTTGCATGCTCCTGGCCTGTACGTTCATGGCCCGGCTCCTGGCCGCCCTCCGGAGCTGCTACAGCCCGGGCTCTCTTACCCTCGAGGAAGAGGCCTGCTGTGACCTGTGGTGGTACGCCTTCTATGGGCGCACTTCCAACGGTCTCTACCTGCTCCGCGAGCCCGAGGTCAGGAGCTTCGTGATCGAGTGCAACTCCTGACTCACCAGGGGCGGGGCCTTCTCCCCCGAGGCGTACTTCTCCCGGGCCTACAGTCACAGCTTCCGGGCAGGCTTCCCAAAAATCCACAAGCTTGAGGCTTTCAACCTCGTGGTAGCCCTCCGGGCCCTCCTCCCGAACGACATCACAGGCACCATGGTGGTGGTCAACACCGGCAACATGGCCGCGGCCCTGGAGTCCGGCCGTGCCAGCGACCCTACCCTCGGGACCTGCGCTTGAGAGCTGGATCCTCGCAGCAAGCAACTCCTTCACCCTCTCCATCATCCACAAGCCCGGTGCCTCCCTCGTCCTGGCCGACGCCCTCAGCCAGGCCCACCTCCCGAGCCCATGGGCGGAGGTAGCCCGCGCCCTGGTGGCCCGCCTCGGTCTAGCCCGTCTCAAGTTCCCCTACAACCCTGGTCTCTAATTCCAGGATTCTCCCCTCAGGATAGGCAAGGAAATGGTTGGCTCAGTGTCAGGAGTAATGAGACTGATGGACTGAGTGGATATCATGTCCATGGTGCGGTGGCCTGTTCCCAGTGGGGCAGCACTAATAAAGTCGCCATGAGTGCGCACTGTCTCAAGTTGGTACCCATCCTGATATGACTGTAGAGGTTGCAGACGAAAACATCAACAAACTAATGCAAAATTGCAATGTCAGCGTCGCAGCACTATCTTCCAGTCATCTTACAATTGAAATTGACGTCTAGATAGTCTAAAGTTTATGTGGGTATCTTAGATTGCAAGCACAATCCTGTAAAATTAAGATTGATCCTGCTGTTTAATCTACAGAACCAATCACTGTATTCATGCAAAAATGGGAGCAGCACGCGAGTAAAAGTGTATGACTTGGGGCAGGGACTGGCACAGAGGGACGAAGGTAGCGGTTGAGGTGAGTGAAGCAGCTGAGTTTATTGGTGGTCTCTTCGTGATGTCGGAGCAATCTCAGGGTGGCCACATAGTACGTGTCACATGACAGGAGTAGGAGGGGATAGACTCGGGAATGCCGTGAGGCGTTGTAGAGAGTATGTATGTCACTCGGCTCCTTCTCCCTTAGGGGGGTCTCTTTTGGTCTACTACCTTGCACAAAGAGGACTCTCATCTCCTCACTCTCATGTATAAAAGATCGAATGATGAAGCAATATGTTGACCATACAAAGAGTCACCAGACTGAGTGATTGCTACACGCCTAATATTTGCCCAAGCCACTATCAAACAAGCTGACAAAGCTCCGATGAACAGAGGTGGTACATTATGGAATAAACTCCCAGTGAGGACCAAGACGGTCCCACCAAGTCCTCCCTTGAATTCATAAACTTAATAAAAAGACAACAGCCTTGTGAGACCCCTACACAGTTGCAGGTATTCGAAAGCCACCCTTGCCTGACACCTGTGCACACATACATACAAATGGACCTCAAATCACTACATGGCCCATACGCTAAGCCCCTTCCCATCCCCTGTTACTACGTCCGGTACGTACCTAGTACATAAAAAAAAAATATATAAAGGAGAAATAGTAGAGTGGGGTGGGGGGGGAAAAGGGGAAAAGGGTTTTTTTGGGTTGTTTTTTTTACCCCAATAAATTCACAGACCCACATTCGATTTCATCGAATCAACAAACCAAGAACTAAAACAATTACGAAATTAAATGACATATGGCATACATTAACATCATACACATTGACATCTAGTGTTCTTGTCACCAGCATACCCAATATCCTTCAGTATATATTGACTTACATTTTGGGCAAATCATGTAGTATTTGCTGGATACCAGCAATTAAGTGATTGGATCCACGGATTTGCATATATATTGGGTACTGTGCATGTATTTGAAAATAGGTATATAATTTTGATGTATTTCTTTTTTTTCTTCTTTTTTTTAAAGGAGAAAAAAAAGATAAAAGTGTTTAAAGAATTTGCTAAACCCATGTAATACTTAGTCACTGAATGCATGATACTTTTATTGGACTGAATTTGTACACAGTTTTACTACTACAGCTGATATTTCATTTATAAAATGTATGTACATTTGCTAACACACAGGATTTGCATGCAGTCCACTGTACTACTGATGGTAGTTTCATTTATGCATGATACTCTTTTATTGGACTGGATTTGTACACAGTTACTACTACAGCTGATAGTTCATCTATGAAAATGTTCTAATACTTTAGTAACACACAGGATTTGCATGCAGTCCACTATTACAACTGATATAGTTGTCCATTTATGTATTAAGGAGTTTGTACTGTACGGCCGGAAGACCAGTGCTCTGGCGCTGACAGAGACATTTTCAATGAATAAATACTTGATTGAAAAAAAAAAAAAAGGCTAACTAAGCAAATAATGTGTCATTCTACTAAGCAGACCATAAGCCACATAAAAGCTCATGAGAGAAGCATGCTGAAATGGCTGCCAAGGTGTCGAATGCCCAAAACGGTAAAGTGAAGCAGCAAATTCCTGACCTAAATACTTACAAAAAAATATCTTGTGCAAAATATGGCTAGTAAACCCCACTAAGCTGCAAGCAAACGGGCCATGTGATAATTGACATGGCCCACCAGCGGACAACCCAATGGAATGTAACCAGGCCAAAAGTACCACACAGCTACGTACAAGCCTATATATTGTAAATAGCAATAGGCTATCCCTAGTAATTAAGAGTAGAAGACTAACTACATATATGCCAATAAAATCCAAATACACTAACATAGCTAACCATACCAACCAATTATCTTATCTACTACTGAAATGCAGGCAATCAAATACCTTATCTAGCAGCGACTGTGTGGTAAGATGAAAACTACAACTGCCAGCATTGATAAACAAGCCCTGGGTACCCGGGCTTATATGCTATGGACAGTTAAATACTGCCTAAAAAAAACAGCTGTGGTTGAATGTTGTACAGCTAGGTGAGAGTGGAGTACAGCTGTGTGAGATGAGTATAGCCTGTGTGTCAGTGGTGTGCATCTTGTGTCATGGTGTAACAGCTAGATGTGAGAGGAGGAAACACAGCTGTGGTGTAAGAGCTAGTACAGTGTGTGGAAAAAGTGTGGAGTACACTGTGTGTGGAGTGGTATAACATCTGTGTGAAGTGGAATACATTTGATCTGACTGTGTACAGATGTGTGGGAGTGGTGTACAGCTGTGGTGTGAGTGGTATACAGATGAGGGTGAGTGTGTACTCTGTGTCTAGAGCTGTACAACTGTTTGAGTGGTGTACAGATGTGTGAGTGATTACAGATAATGAGAGTGGAGTTCAGCTTGTCTGAGTGTGTAAAGCTGTGTGTGAATGGTTCACAGCAGAATAAGAGTGGAGTACAGCGCATGTGAGTGGTGTACAGCTAATTGTGAATGGAATACAGCTTGTGTGTGGAGAGTGGCCTACATCTGTTGTGAGTGGTGTACAACTGTGTGTGAGAGTGGCTACAGATTGTGTGAGTGTGGAGTACAGCTCTGTGTTAGTGGGAATAGAGCTGTGTGAGTGGTTACAGCTCTGTGAGTGGAGTACAGCTGTGAGCGTGAGTAGCAAATGTGTGTGATTGGTGTACAACTTGTGTGGTGCATAACAGCTGTGTGTGACTGCGTACAGCGTGTGTGATAGGTGTACAGCTGTGTCTGATGTTTGCACAGCTCTGTCTGAGTGGTGTACAGCTGTGTGTGATTGTGTACAGCTGTGTTGAGTGGTGTTACAGCTCTGTGATGAGTACAGCTATATGAGAGGTGTACACCTAGGTGTGTGAGTGTGTAACTGCTGGGTGTGAGTGTGTACACTATTGAGAGTGATGTACAGTTGGGGTGCAATGTGTACAGCTGTGGGTGAGTGGAGTAGCCTGTGTGGTGATGGTGTTATACTAGCGAGAGTGTGTACAGCTAGGTGTGTGTCATGTAAAACTAGGTGAACGAGTCCTGTGTTTTATTTCCTGTGGTCGCCGGCAAAGAAGTACAGAAAAGTCTTCGTAAATATGGTCTTCACGCTCAACGACCAAGACAAAATCGACGCCTTGCTGCGGCCTTCAAAGCATACTGTAAAGGTAAATCAAACTTAATAATCACCCAGTAATGCTTTAATTCCCATAATCAGCTAGCTAAAACATTTTCACTTATGTTACGTCCTCAGAGACAGAATCAAAGACTGCGAATATGGGCCCCGTTCGTAGACTCGCCACATACACATCGCATAGTCGCCGGTGTAAAAAAGACAACTCTCAGAAACAACATGCTGCAAACCCCCGATCTCCATGCTCGGAAAGGTGATAAAAATGGCGATAGAGCGAATCAATGCTGACCAACTGAGAACTGGGAAAACAAAGGAAGTCGACTAACCTAAGAAGTGCGCATTCCCGCACCAGTCACGGGTGCACAGGGCCTGAGCCAGCTGCATCTTGAAAATCGAGCAACTCATTCGGCGCTGGTGAGTTCAAAAGAAATTGTCAGAAACTGCGGCTATGAGCATCCGACGAGGTAAATGGAAAATCGGTGTCACCTGCAAGAAGATTGGCCACTTCGGGAAAGTTGTTGAAGCAAACTGAACGGGTCGATGAAAGCACGTGGATGAACTCGACCATAACAATGTGGACTCGAACCCAGATCCGGTGGAAGTTGATATCTGACGTCCGATCTGTAGTTCAGTGAAATCAAAGACCATCACCTATTCGAGATATCAATCTGTGTACTCGGACGATCAGGATCAACAGACCTCCGGTTAGATTCCATGCTCGTCACTGCACGGAAGCAAACGGATCCCACGGGGCATGTTGACAAGATCACCACGACACGGCTGGCTAACACCAATTTTCGCTTATCACCTTCTCGGGCACCAGATCACTCCCGATGGCGAGGCGGGATTGCGGTCCAATGGCAGCGACATTGTGTTTCGCAAGTGAGGAGACGTCTTTGTTTTTTGTTGTTGTTTTACATCCTAGCAACATCTAAGGCAATACAGGATGGCAGGACTGTCAACCATTCTCGGTAAACAAAGCATGTTCACTCTAAAATTGTTAGGAAGGATTGACGAGGTGAACTCTCACACACCGACGAACACTCGCGACTGGCCGAGCCAAACATCCATGAGAAACAAATTGGTACGCCAATCCATTGTAAAGTCACGGCTGGCGGTTTGAGTGGTGTAAATAGACTATAAGAAATCGCTACAGCAAGGAAGGAAAGTAGAATAAAGATGAAAGTAGGAGAGTGAGACTCTCTGATTATTGTATTTATATTCAGAGAATCAAAGATGGTGGTGATCACACGAATCCAGTCTTCCAACACTACAGCATTCCTCTATCCACCAATGAGGGTTCAATATCCTTGAAACCAAGGCATGGTTAGAATCTGGCTACAGTGCCCCGGTTTGACTGGTGTGCAAGTGAACCATAATAACACTTGGAGGGAGGGGGTATGTGAGGCGACTTACCAAAGACTGTACCACATGTCTAAAGTGACCCTCGTCTCAGATCAAGAAGTGACCCTCCCTCACTATCTATATAACTACATCACGTTCCGACTGCGCATGCGCATGAAAACGGCCGTGGGGACAAAGCATAGGCGTACGCCATTGATTTTTGCCTATACGCGCAATGAAAAGGTCAGTTTTAATATTCAAAATTAATAGAAATCCAAAACCCTAACCCTTATAAATCTAATATAAACTTTTTGTTAAACATTTATTCTTTATTTTGATCCAATGGTTTGTCTCTAGTCGTGCGTTTTTATCAAAATTTTTACTTTTTCTTATGGAGATTGGTGATTTTACTGCATTGACAATGCATTGAAGTATCTGGCTATGGCTCCTATCACTAGTCCTGAGTGCCCTAGATCTTTCCTAATCTAAATGCACATGCCATAAGATGTGCTGATTATATGATTAAATGCGATGCGGATAAAAGATTAATATCTTAATTATTATATATATTTTTTTAGTAGTATTCTCTGTTCAAACTAGAGCTGAGATGAAAGCTGAAATAAAAAACAAGCACATTTCATAGCTGGCACCCAGTTGTATTAGCATGTGCCATGTGCTTTTGGGGGGGTTGTTTGCTCGATGCATCCCACAATGCACCGCGCCGCTGAACCGTGATTGTAGTCTATAGATATATATTTCTATTTTTATTAGTAAAGGATCACCAACTCCACATATACCTTATATGCCTTTGGTTGAAATATCGGAAAATTTTACACAGTGACATTTTTCAGGTTTTGCTCGATAAAGTCAAAACGCTATCAATTCATGTTGATAAAAACTGTCAATCTGTTGTGGACCGCCCAACAGGATTCCAGACAAAGTGGATGATGAGCTTAATCGTATGGTAAAATTACGTGTAATAGGCAACAGGATGAACCAACCGAATGGGTTAACTCTATACCATCGGAAACAATACCAAACAAGATATAGAATCTGTCTCGTGTTGACGATGTTAAACAAATCCATAAAAAAAAAGACCATCCGACTATAATGATAGATGAGATAATTTCCAAAAAGCTAACGTGCATATTTTCACAATATGAGATGCCATGATGGCTACGGCAAATAGAACTGGACCATCAGAGTTAAACTATTGTGGCACATTTAACACACCATGGGGCCGGTGTGGCCCGTCCTCAGTGCACCAAGGCTGAGTTGGCCAAATGTCCGCTTCTGCGCAATGCCGTCAGAATCCAACAGCGTCGTCCTGCGCATGCGTCAAAACTGAGGCCAGTCTCAAATATTTGGACATATTTGTATATTAACCACAAGTACAATCAACAATGGCGCATCTACTGGTAAAGTTCAAGGCCCACACTGAGAATGCAGGACGCCTGATTCATTATCTTCGTACTCAGACATATCCAGCAGGAGGAGGCAGTCTCCATTCGTCACTCGAATCCGCGCATGCGCAGAAACGACATTTGGCAAATCAGCCTTGTGGCAGCTGAGACGGCCACACCTGTATCAAGACGGCAGGTGACATTTTCATTCAGGAAATGCACCATATCATGGGCGATCTACTCGGGGTAGGGAACGTAACAGACGATATTTTGGTATATGAGGCAACTATCAAAGAACACAACGATAGAGTAAAAGCAGTACTAGACAGAGCTAGATCGGTTAATCTAAAACTAAATGCTGCTAAGTCATCAGCTGTGTTTACACGGGCAATTGTAAGCCGACTTAGACAAAGCGAAATAAATTAAGCGAATTAGTGTTGTGTCTACACATGCAGTACTTTTAGCCGGAAATCGATATCTGTGCATGAGCAAGTCCATACTAACCAGCGCCAGTTTTGGTTAGTCGACGTCGCCAAGAGAGTGTGGGTTCGACCTAGATATGTATGGACTGAATCATATTGTTTTGGAACGATCAAAACTTCTGCTGGGTAGTGAAAACCTCAAAATAAATTATGAAAAAAATATCTGCGCGCAGCTAGCGGTTTCATAGACTAAATTCTATAATATGCGCTTTTGTTCGAACGGAAAATCAACAAACTCAGGTCTCGACTGCGCATGCGTGTGACGTGCTTAAACTAGTTCGCTTTATACAACCTACCTCGCGACGTGGTTTACCTAAAGTGAATAATATGAATTGAATCAGCCCTAATCCGCCTCAGAGTGGCGTCTAAACCGAACTAGACAAGGCGATTTATATGACGCGGCTTAACTCGCCCGTGTAAACACAGCTATTGATTTGCAAAACATCAGTAAACTATGTAAGGCACCAACTCACTCAGCAGGGCATGAAACCGGACCCAGACAGAATCCAAGCAATAGTCGATATGCGAGAGCTGAAAATCAAGCAAGCCATTTAGCGATTTCTGGGCATGGTTGGTTATGTACACAAGTTCATACCAAACATGTCCGAAATTGCGTTGCATGGGACTGGCAAGACGAACAGCAGGTTACATACAACATGCTTAAAGCTAAACTGAAACCCACGCCGGTACTGTCACTCTATGATGTCGATAAACCTATTGTGATTCAAGTAGACACATGTCAATCTGGACTGGGCACAGTCATTATGCAAGACGGTAGACCCATAGCACTCACATCTCGCGCTTTAGATCAAGCACAAAGTGGCTATGCCACCATCGAAAAAGAAATGTTGGCAATATGTTTCGGCTGTCAAAGATTCCATGACTACATTTTTGGCAAAGAAGTCCAAATTCAGACAGACCATAAACCTCTCGTGGCTATCATGCAAAAACCCATTTACAAATTGTCATTTTGAGTGCAACGTATGCTGATGCGACTGCAACACTACGATGTCAAATTAAACCACTTTAAGGGGTCCCTGATGTTTTTTGCAGACATGTTGTCGAGAGCGCATAGTGCAGAAGTCGGGGAGACTGATCTGTTCGATGACACACTGAGCGTTGCTGCAATCAATGCGCAGCCATCAAACCTGCTAAGTAAGATCATCAAAGAATATGAAACTGATGACATGATGCACCAGTTAATAAACAAGGTTGAAAATGGGTGGGGCACAGTGCAGACACAAACACCACCTTGTTTAGAGCTGTACTGTCACTCTATGATGTCGATAAACCTATTGTGATTCAAGTAGACACATGTCAATCTGGACTGGGCACAGTCATTATGCAAGACGGTAGACCCATAGCACTCACATCTCGCGCTTTAGATCAAGCACAAAGTGGCTATGCCACCATCGAAAAAGAAATGTTGGCAATATGTTTCGGCTGTCAAAGATTCCATGACTACATTTTTGGCAAAGAAGTCCAAATTCAGACAGACCATAAACCTCTCGTGGCTATCATGCAAAAACCCATTTACAAATTGTCATTTTGAGTGCAACGTATGCTGATGCGACTGCAACACTACGATGTCAAATTAAACCACTTTAAGGGGTCCCTGATGTTTTTTGCAGACATGTTGTCGAGAGCGCATAGTGCAGAAGTCGGGGAGACTGATCTGTTCGATGACACACTGAGCGTTGCTGCAATCAATGCGCAGCCATCAAACCTGCTAAGTAAGATCATCAAAGAATATGAAACTGATGACATGATGCACCAGTTAATAAACAAGGTTGAAAATGGGTGGGGCACAGTGCAGACACAAACACCACCTTGTTTAGAGCTGCGTTTACACGGGCGAGTTGAAACGCCCCAGCTGGAACCAGTTGCCTAGTTCGTTTTAAATGTGTCCGTGTAAACGCGGCACTGCGGCGTTTTAGGGCTGAACCGTTTCGGCTGGAACGTCCCGCGTATACCACCTAATCAGGTGGTCTACAGGAAACGTTTCAGCTGGTTCCTAGGCAGCTATAGTGTACAATAGTGGTGCTCGCCGGCTACAGTCTCAGCAGTAACTAATCGCTGGTGCCCAGCAGTGTTAGGGCCTGATTAGGCCGAAATCTAGTGAATGCGATCATATTTAACAGAATTTCATACTCAAATAATGAAATTTAATTAAATTAACCTTAAATTCCAACCGATATTAACGTAGCAGCTCGATCAGCGTTGAATCGCCGAGTGTAAACAAAACAAATAGCAGTGATGCCGCAACGTGCGAAAATCCGCGCATGCGCAGAAGCCACGAAAATACGACACAGTTGTTGTTGTTTTGGGGAGTTTTCAGTCGCATTGGTGGGCTGAAGGCTGCCGTGTAAACGCGCCACGAGAACGTTTCAGGTAGAACGCTTTGTCTTGAATCGTTTTACTTTTGGCCGTGTAAACGCAGCTTAGGACAGTACTCCCTGTACAAAGATGAGTTGATGGTAGAAAACAATTTGGTAATGAAAGGTAACCGCATCATAATTCCACCAAATTAAGAAATGAGATGATAGAAGCACTTCATGAAACACATTTGGACATAGCGAAATCAAAGCAACTAGCAAGAGATTGCATGTTCTGGCCAAACATAGACACACAAATTTAAGACAGAGTAAGCAGATGCAACACGTGTCAGAACAACAGAAAGAATTTCCACAATGAACTACTCATAAGCCACAAAATAACATGTCAACCGTACAAACCACAACAATTATTTGATAACAGTAGACTACTACACAAAATACCCTGAAGTCATACAGCTCAAAGACATGTCTTCAGCTACTGTAATTGAAGCACAGAAAGACAATTTTCCTAGACACAGTATTCCAAAACAAGTTATTTCAGATAATGCTCCACAATTTAAGAGTCATGAATATGATGAGTTTTCACAACACTATGGCTTTTCAGCCACGTATTCCCCAATACCCCTGGAGCATGCTGGTAGATCGTGGGGTAGTGGGTTCGAGCCCTAGTCGAGTCAAACCAATGACTTAAAAATTGATACTTGTCGCTTCCTAGCCAGGCGCTATTAGGATAGGGCAAGGACTGGTTGGCTCAGTGTCAGTATAATGTGACTGAGTGGGATATCAGGTCATGGTGCTGGTGGCCTGGTCTACCAATGGGCAGCACTATAAAGTCGCCATGAGTGTGCACTGTCACAAGTCGGTACCCGTCCTGATATGACCTTAGATGTTGCTAGGACGTAAAACAACAAACAAACAAACACCATGAGTGCACTGTCGCAAGTTGGTATCCATCCTGATATGACCTTAGATGTTGCTAGGACGTAAAACAACAAACAAACAAACCCCCGAACGTGGTGTGAACGTTTTGCCTCGCTGTCCTTATGCTCAGCACGTTGAACTGTCGTTAGACTGAATGTGCTCACTCACGGGCCTGACGTCGACTCACATTACGAATTACGCCAGAGTCACACGTATCTACGTTAGGGCGGGTGTAATTATGCGAGTCCTATGCTGAGCCGTCACTAGGGTTTCGCTAGTCTGACGCCGTGAGCGCTGGAGGCTCGTTAGCCTTATGTTAGGCCATTTTTTTTTATGTTCTAACTCGTTGAGACACGTTACAACTACGTTGGACCAATGTTTTGCCTACATCCACTACTTTGCACTGATGTCCAATTTGGCCCTGAAACGCCGAGAATTTTGACATATCTCAACGTTAAAAAGTGATTTTTACATTGCCCACTCGCTGGCCTGTTACGTCGTAGTGTGCCATGGGCATTAACCAGAAGTCAGTGCTCAGACGTCGTACTTTCACAAGGGTGACAGGGTTTGTTATGCCTGGTACACACCTACCGTATACGATTCGCGCACTAAAACTGGCTGCCCGACGCAACTCATCATGACCCGATCCATCCCGTTTGCGACTTAAAACTGACGACAGGGGGTGCGCACATATACCGACCGGGGGTGCACACATATACCGTCCGTTTCGCAACTGCGTTCCACGCATCTGGTGTATTTAGCGCGAACTACACTCGCATCAGCGCCTCCTAGCAGTTGTTGATCGGCCGTCGGCCAGCAACGCTAGATGGCACCACGGTTTTTTTTCGCTGCGACTGGCGTCGGGGCCGCGAACAACTCTGAGCCGTTGGCGAGCAGGAAAGCAAAATGGCGCTGCGTTCAACTGCTCAAAAGAGAGCCGTCGCTATTGGGCTTGCTCTGCTTGCGATACGCCGCCGCCGACGACGTCGGAAGATAGCTCGACATGTGTGGGTTCTGTAATAAACGAGTCGACACGGAGAGATCTAGTTCATGACTGGCGTTTATTCATCGTCCGTTGTCCCTGGTTACATTCCATACCATGCTGGTTATCTGCGTGTCCTGGTTCGCCTACATACATTGAATTACTTTCATTTCTTCTAGATAAAGTTTTATGTTTCGTTTCTTGTTTGGACGTTCTTGTATAGTAGAAACAAGGTGTTTTAATCTTTTGTAGGCAGTTAAACCAGAAACCTGTATCTCTAGCAACGACATTGAGATGATTTGTTAGTTTTTTTCTTAGTGTTTTATTGATTTCATTATATTTATTGTTTCATTAGTTTTAATTAATTACATGAACTCTTAAACACCTCCAACCCCTATGAAGAATGCAACGTTGCACTGAGACATGACATACGCGACTCTACACTCATCCCATATGTGAATGAGTATCTTAAATACTATGCATGTCATTCGTATAGATAGTAACATCATTCTCATAAATAGTAACATCAGTCTTATAGATAGTAACATCAGTCTTATAAATAGTAACATCAGTCTTATAAATATTAACGTTCCGACCACTATCGCATATCGATAATTGTATATGTAATGCATTCTCAATAGCCCAATAACCACATCAACTTTTAACAGCGTAACAAATACAGTACCTATTTTGCCATTTCAGTGGAACTGATAACTGCCTAGGTTCTTAAGAATTCACATACTTTATTAAACTTATGTTGTACTCCAACAATTGGCACTTTGGGTGACTGTTGACTTAAATAGTGTGATGTATGAACAACGACTTGATTCACATTTAGGAGTACATAAACATTCGTGACGACTAGCTGTGAACTATGATACAATAGATCGTACATCATTTCCTGTCCAGTAAATACGGGATGGTTAACAGTGTAGATGTCCCATCTTAACATGTATATAGTCAAATGCTGCCTTGAGTACGCCTATTGCCATTTCAATGCTCCGGTAGGGGAATGTGTTTCGCACTGTCAACAAATTTTTGGATCGTGATTTTTCACGATACAACTTTGCATCAAGGTACATGTCTTCATATCACAGAAATTTATAGCTATTGTATTTAACTTATAACACTGTTAACGGCGTCAGGGTTGAGTCACCTGGTATGATATCAGTTCCTATATATTCAATATGCTATCCCACATACAACATTGAACTTATATATTAGTACATACATAAATACTAATGGTATTATGACTGGTCATTTATTCCTAGTCTTTGTATGGGACGAACAACTCGGCCGTATCGTGTAGTATATTGGTGTGTGTTTGTTTTTAATTCAGGTCGAATAGGGTGGGTGTCACCCTTATGTGAGACGAAAATGTGTTTTCGATTTCGCCTAATTATATTGTTTTGTTTATTTACCATAGTGTAATCTCTAGGGCCAGGTGTGTTTGTTTCTACAATTCTTCCTGAAGCCCATCCTCCTTTGTGATGGAGATATCGTACCTCGTCTCAGGTATGCAACTTGTGGTGTTCATGTCCTGCACGGGTATCAAAGTATTTCTTTTGATTTTGCTGTATTCTGCGTATTTCAGTGTTGTTTGTATATTTGCAACTTGGTTTCAAATGTGTTTCTAAAATCGGTAACCGTGTCCGTAGTTTACGGGACATGAGTAGTTGTGCCGGGGATGCACCAAGGCCCTGGATTGTGGTGTTTCGATAATTTAAAAGTGCAATATTGGCATCTTTGCCGTCCAGTAGAGATTTTTTTTTATCATCAATTTTACAGTTTGTACGTATCTTTCTACCTGGCCGTTACTTTGCGGGAACATTGGGTTTGTAAATTTAGGTGTGAAACCGTAGTTATGTGCAAACTGTAGGTACTCTGCGCTGTTAAATTGTGGACCGTTGTCTGATACTACTGTGTTCGGAATGCCATATCTGCAAAACATTTGCTTCAAATTTCTTATTATGGCCTGACTTGTGGTTGATGTTAACTCTACTCTTTCCGGAAACTTTGTATAATAGTCAATGACTAACAGGAAATTCACCTTGTTAACAGTAAACAAATCCACGCCTAGTTTATAATATGGAATACATGTAATGTCATGACTCATCAAAGGTTCAGAATGTTGTTTGTGTTGGTACTCCTGGCAAAGTTGACACTGTGAAACCTTGTCCTCGATTTGATTACTTATTCCAGGCCAAAAGACGTTGTCTCTGGCCAACTGCTTACATTTCACTATGCCTAAATGTGACTTGTGAATTTTATTTAGCATATCTCTCTGCATGGTCTTTGGTATTATAATACGATTATCTTTTAATAACACATCGTCTTGTATTGTTATGTCATTTCTATAGGTAAAAAATGGTTTTACACTCTGACTGAGGCCAGAGCTACTTTTTGGCCACCCATGTTTTGCTAACAACACAACCTGCTGCAATGTTTTATCCTTGTCCAATTCTTGCCTTACTTTAGCTATATTGTTCACTTCCATATCGATTGCGGCCACGGTTATGTCTGTGTCGAACAAGTTGTTCGGTGTTGTCAACGTGTTGTGAGCCCTGGACAGCGCGTCTGCAAAATACATCAGCGTGCCCTTAACATGTATTACTTGTAGATTATAATTTTGTAACCGCATTCTCATGCGTTGCATGCGTGCTGATAGTGTGTGTATGGGCTTATTCATTATGGCTACCAAGGGTTTGTGGTCGGTTTGAATAGTCACTTCTTTCCCATATATGTACTCATGAAACTTCCTGCACCCAAAGCAAATGGCTAACAGTTCTTTTTCAATTACTGCATAATTTGTTTGTGTGTTATCTAATGCCTTGGACGCCATTGCGACAGGTCTATTTTCTTGAAATAAGGTCGCCCCAAGGCCAGATTTAGATGCATCTACTTGAAGGACAATATCTTTTTTCACATCAAAATTTTTTAGAACGGGTGCTCTTGTTAACAATTCTTTAAGTTTGTCGAATGCATAAATTTGTTCTTCTTGCCAATGCCAGGCGACATCTTTAGTTAGTAATATTCTTAACGGCTTTGCTAATTCCGCCATGTTGGGACTAAATTTGTTGACATATCCGAACATTCCCAAAAACCGTTGGACAGCTTTTTTGTCCGTGGGTGTTGGCATGTCTATGATAGCTTGTACTCTTTCTTTGCTTGGCAATAATCCGTTGGACGTTATTAAATGCCCCACATAGTTTACCTGTCTTTTACAAATTTTAGACTTTTTTGTGTTCAATCTCAGATCGAATTTACGGGCCCTGTCCAGTACTGACTTTAGTCTTATGTTGTGTTCTTGTATGTCTTTACCGTATACTAGTATATCGTCAGTTATCACATTTACACCGTCCAAATCACCTAATATATTGTTCATCTCTTGAATAAATATGTCTCCGGCCGTTTTTATGCCAAATGGCAACCTGGTATATCGATACCGACCCCAAGGTGTATTGAAGGTGCATAATTTAGAACTTTCATTATCCAACTCAATCTGCCAATAGCCACTGTTGGCATCAATGACCGACAAATATTCTGCCCCACTTGTGTTAGCTACTACTTCTTCTATCGTACGTGTTGGATATGGGCCTCTTAATATTGCTTTATTTAATTTAGTAGGGTCAATGCCGAAAGTCAAAATATATTGTACGGACTGTGGCTTGGAGCATCGTCCGTCCAAAGACAGTGCGTGCCGTGTACAGACAAGAGGCGATGCGAACAGAAGAAGTACGCGGTCACTGACAAAGATGGCTATGGCGGCGAGCCCAACGGGGAAGGAGTCTGCTATGCGAAAGGATGCGGAGGATGATGAGATCACAACCGAGCTCGGGGCGTTATCCCTGGATGACCAGGAAAGGTCATTAGCGGCAGACATTGAGAGGTTAAATCAAGAGGATCGGATAGAACGTCTCTATGCCGAGAAGAGGGAGCTGCTAGCGTGCCGAAATGGTCCTGCAAGAACGACGGTAACGCTGGATTCCAAGATGGCTGTCGAGGCTGACACGTATGTCTGTTCGTCGGTGACTGCCGACGACAAGCCACATGACAGGAGGAAACTTGGTCGCATTTTGTAACGAAGGGTCTAAGGAGTTCTTCGTCTACATGGCATCTAGCCTGTTCTCGCCTCTAATGTCGTCATCGCCTGGTAGAAGGAAGGGCAATAAATTGTTCCACGTTCCTTCCAGTAGAGGGAGGCAGGATGTACGTCATCAGCCAGGCGTCGAAGAGTAAGCTGGTCGTTGAGAAGAGCTTGCATCGTTCGGTTCGTAAATCCTTAAAGAAATTAAATAGCATTCGGAATTGATTCGAGGCTTCTGTGCGGGATAACGGGATATTCGAAATTTGTCGGATAATGGTCACTTTAAGGCAGATGTGCTTCATTATCGGGGGGGATTTCTCTTGTAACGAAGCTAAAGGTGGCGATTTCAAGGAACGGCCCATACGGAATATGTATGCAGATATCCGTTACCTTGGCGGAAACTGTTGGATTTGCGGCATTTGGTCACGGTCATACGCGGTGTGAAATAGTATCCTTCAATATGGCCTACTGCCAATGTCATGTTAAATAAGTCATTTACCCGGATCGAGTATAAGGAAGGATAAGCGGCCGCTTGCTTCCGTTATAATTAGAGACCGGGAGTTGTGATTTGTCGAGGAAAAGTGGTGGCTTTGGGCAACTGGTGCTCTGAGAAGTGATTTTTGTCCTTAAAGCACATGGCAAAGTCAGTATACTGTAGTTTAAGAAACTGACACGTTCGGGGGAGGGGGGGGTGTATACACATGCAACGGGGGGGGATCACGCGGTCAATGACATTAATCGGTTTCCGGACAGTATGGCTAATGGTCAGGACAACGCCATTACTATAACCCCCCCTCGTTCAAATTGCCACGAGACAACAGGTCACTTGAGCCGTGTGATGCACATGGATGATGCTGATAATGATTCGCTATTGGAGGAGTCCGAACACTGCGTGAGCGGAACTGGCAAGGACTGGACTGAGTCCAATAGTGCTGAGAACAGTGTGCCTTGTTTGTCCGAGGTTTTGATGAATAATATAGATATTGATAGTGATTGCACGACTCTTCCAGTTTCAGCTGAAGACCATGACTTTCATAGTTATACGCTTGATACAAGCCAAATTCCCACTTTGTGTGGTACCAATATTGTCGGAAAAAATAACCATAGGGTTACCACGGGGGGATGTTGTGAAACAACTCCCTCTGTCCCGACCCGCTGGATTGATGCAGCGGCTTTTTCCCCTAATTTGAATGTCGAGAACATCTTTTTGGACGACATTTACTTTAGGGTAGAATTCTATGAACCAGGACAGAGTTCTGTGTTATTCGATATATCCCGTAATTGTGTAGCGGGGATCTGTGCATGTACGCACTACATTGATGGGTCGATAAGCCAGCTTAAACCATGCAGGATTTTCGTTGAATTGTTCCTGAGGGGGGCAGTCGACCCGGACTGGTCCTATATCCTAAAAGGTGTATGTTATGGGTTTGAAGTAATAGATCGCGATTGTAATTTATCTTATTCTGTAAAGATGAAGAAGATTCGTAATCCTGATTGCTACGATATAATAACTAAGAAGCTTCGATCCGAAATTGATCAAGGCATTCTGAAGGTAGTTGACATTGAGCCAATTTGCAGTCATAATGTTTTTTGCATGCCCAAGGATGGTGGGGGGGGGGGCAGAACTATTGTAGACTGTAGTCGTCCGAAGGACGCCTCTGTCAACCGGTGGGTAAACACCACCTCTAAAAAATTTTAATATAATTCTGTTGATTCTGTAGCTGATTGTCTCGAGCAAGGTGACTGGATGGCCACCGTTGATATCAAAGACGCTTATAGGGCAATCCCTATTCATCCTCGAGACAGAGCCAGGCAGGGTCTCCTTTGGGTTTTTTCTGGGACCAAAACCTTTTTAACTGACACTAGATTATGCATGGGGCTTTCATCTAGCCCGTATATATTTCAGAGGATTTCTGACCTTATTGTGAGATGTGCCATCAGGGAGGGCGTTTTAAGGGTAGTTAATTATCTGGATGACTACTGCATTGTAGACAGCAGCCTCAGTGAGACAACTAGATCTCAGAGAGTTGTAGTATTTATACTCAGGAGACTAGGATTTTACATCAGTTACAAGAAGTTGATCCCTCCCTCCACATCTATCAGTTTTCTTGGGATAATGATTAATTCTATTACTTTGCAAATGACGCTCCCTAGTGACAAGCTACAAAAATTAGGTAGAATTCTCAAATACTTCCTCCATAGGCGAAAGGCCACCAGGAAGGAGCTTGAATGTCTGGGGGGATTATTGGCCCACTGCGCTAAGGTAATTCGAGGGGGTAGAACCTTTACCAGACGAATATATGACCTAATGGGGACGGTAAAGAAAAGTTACTATAAGATTAGACTTAACAAAGGATTTCAGGAAGATATTGACTGGTGGTGGAAGTTCGCTGGGATTTTTAATGGTGAAGCCCAGATGTTAGGGAAATTCGCTCCGACTTATGCCGTATATACGGACGCCTCTCTATGGGGTTTTGGAGCTATATATCAGAATGATTGGCTAGCTGGCACCTTTAAAAGGGCTGATCGAGCACACCTAGATAGTTACCTGGATCACCACAAGGTGGATGCCCCTGACACTTTAAGTAATGCGCATATTAACACATTGGAGATGTGGGCTGTGCTTATGGCAGCGACCCGCTGGGCGGAATACTGGCGCAATTCCAAGGTGTTAGTTATGACAGATAGCACTACCGTTCTAGCTGCCATACGTACTGGCAGATCGAGATCATTGCCAGTGATGAATTTTTTGAGAAAGCTGTTCTGGATTTCAGTAGAGTTCAATTTCACAATCTCCGCTGCTTATATTGCGAGTAAAGACAACACAGTGTGTGATTGTTTGAGTAGGCTAGATGATGAGGTTAGCTCGATGAGGCTCAACGAGACAGGGATTCTCCACAGCATGTGTTGTGGCTTTAGGCTTAAATCCCCCTTTTCTGCTTTCAGAGGCGAAGCTGCAGGACGAACAGAGAGGATTCCAGGCTATGTCATATGCTCATAATTCCTTTATTACTAGGAAAGCCCAAATTAATAGATATTTTGATTTTATATGATTATTTGCCGCCTCTCTAGCCCCCATTCCTTGCGACACGGCACAGGCTGCTTTATACGCTACCTGGCTTGCTAGGACTCTAAAGTATAGATCGATAGTTAATTATCTTAGTGCCCTGAATAATTTTCTACGTGAGAACTCTTCCCCCCTGCTAGACTATAAGAGCTATATTCTTTCTAGTACCCTGAGAGGGATTCGTCGGGTGATGGGAGATGAGGTAAGACAAGCAGTTCCAATGTTACCGGGTATGATCCTCTCAGTTTTTTCATTATTAACACTTAATCCAGGTCATGTGGCTTGGAGGGCAGCTCTTCTGTGTTGCTTTAGAGGCTTGCTAAGGAAATGCCAAGTAACCTTGTCAGACTCCAGTTTAAGGCACCAGGACTTTGTCTTCTATGCCTGGGGCATGATTATTACCATAAGTAAAACTAAAACAATTCAGTTTAAGCAGAGGAAGCTACAGATTCCCATTGCTAGGTGTCAGGAGAAGCGCCTTTGCGCAGTATATTGGACCGATAGACATTTTCGGGAGTTACCGGCTACATCAAACTCCATGGCGTTCCGTATCCCCCAGGGTTCTGGGTCCGCTCCTTTAACGTATAAAGTGTATGAGGAAACCCTTAAGACCTTCGTTGCTAGGGCAGGTTTTAACCCGGGTGATATTTCCTCCCATTCCCTCCGGAGGGGGGGTTGTACTTACCTCTCCATGTGTGGAGCGACCCTGGAGGAACTTAGGACTAGGGGGGATTGGTCTTCCGACACCATTTTTGCCTACCTTCAAACTCCCATGACTAACCGCATAGTGCTCGACATGAGGGTCTCTTCAGCACTAGATTCATATGAGAGCTCTGTTGGATTGGGGGCCGCGCCATAGGGCGGTTTGGCTATATTTCCCTGTCAAAGAGAAAAATAAACTCTCTCAATCCATCCCAGCTCTTTCTCTTTCTTGCTTTTTTTTTTTTTTTTTTTCTTTGTTTTTTTTTTTTTTGTTTCTTGTTTTTTTATTTTTTTTTTTTTTTTTTTTTTTTTTTTTTTTTTTTTTTTTTTATTTTTTTTTTTTATTTTGCTTTTTTTTCTTCTCCACCTCAGTTAAGATAAGTTTATAGTTAGTATATGTATATACGTGTATAAAATCATCGGTATGAGGTATTTCCTATTATTTCCTATTATTGTTGTGATCCATTATTGTCCACTGACAGACCCAGACCTATTCACTGCGGCACCCATTTGCCTGCGGTGGCGCCACCACCGGCAGTTCTTGGTACTCATTCCTCAGAAGTTGTATGGATCACTTGCTGTGAAAAGTTTTTATTATTTGATAGGGCTATATTTTCCTGTCAAAGAGAAAAATAAACTCTCTCAATCCATCCCAGCTCTTTCTCTTTCTTGCTCCACCTCAGTTAAGATAAGTTTATATGTATATATGTATATATGTATATATGCAAAATAAACCATTACTTTAGAATTTAGAACTTATAGTGTGTGTGTTCATTATTGATAAGTATCGTTACCTCAGCAGTTTCTTGACTGCAGCCTGGCGACGGTACTACGTGGTTGGTGACACTCTGACGTTGCTGCAAATGGGCCGCAAGGAAGGACAGCAAGCTCTGGATCCACTTCTGCCTGGCCGTGATACGCTTCCCTTCAGAACCCGAGGCTGCTTGTTTACGAAAGCGTGTGTACTGGGTGCGGAGGTTCGTCATCCTTTTCTGGATGGATGTCGCTGTAAAAACAAATTATACCCGTCTTGTATTGTATTGTATATTAGGGAAACATAGCAGTAAGAAACCCGACAAATAATAAATGCTACAACCAGGCACCCCCATATTTTATTCGGCACTTCGACATACAATGCGAGCCATTTCGCGATTAGAAAGAATATCCAGTGTCAGTTTTCTGATTACGTTTCGCGATTATGGCCGTTCCGCGATTAAGTTTCGCGATTAAGTTACAGCTAATTTGCAGTTGAATTTCTTGCGCCCGCCATCTTGTGGTTAAACTCAGCACACTTGTATGCGACAAAAACTGACCGGTTCGTGAATAAGAAAAATAAAGAAACAACATTTATTCTCTACCGATGTGTTATTGATAGCCCGCTAACTTTGAGTTGAAAACCAATATCTCGTTTAATGCAATTTTCATGTGAGAGCGACGACGTTCCGCAGAAGCCATTTTCAGCCACCGGCGCATTTCACAACAAGGATGACAAACAAAAACTTCAATAATATCGGGAAAAACGGGCCTACCTGACTGTCCGACTTCTGCGGAGATCGCCGCCAACGCACCAACCTTCTTGACTCTGTTCGAATAATCTTGACACGACACATCGAAGAGGCACGGCAGAGTTTGCCACATCTCGACCATCGCAACCTCCACCTCGTTCGTCCAGTCCACCATTTTTATCGTTTTTGTATGGACACGGTCACATGACCCTTCCCGGCCCGGCGATTGGCTGATGCGTTAAAACCCCGACGCGATCGATCCCCTACTAGCACACACCTACCGTATACGATACAACTGACCGCTCACATATACCGATTCTCGAACGGACCGATTCGTTTTTCGAATCGGTTGCGATTCGAGTTGTAAGCCCTAAAACTGAGTTTTATACGCGAATCGCAAGCGTCTAGTGTGAGCGAGGGTCGCACACCTAACGACTAAAACTCAGTTTTATGCATGAAACGGGCAGTTTTAGATCGTATACGGGAGGTGTGTACTAGGCATTAGGCTAGTGGAGGACTGGGTCTGGTGTAGGAGTGCCGTAGAGTGCATGTAGGATTGAGCCGTTGTAGGACAGGTGTAAGATCTGCGACATGGCAGTGCTGAATGCGTGTTATGGATCTGGGAGATGGTAAAGCATGCAAGGTGGCATGTTGGGTGTGGGAGGTGCGCTGGGTTGTGAGCTGTATGTGAAAGGTAAGGGGCCGTGGTCGGAGAGGTTTAGCTACCAAGTTCAGCAGCAGAGAGGCGTGCTGTACCTCTACCCCTGCCTCGACCACCCTCCCCCGTGCGGCGGCGGGCTGGGCGGACAAGGGGCGGTGAGTAGAGTACAGGCGGGTGCGCGCCTCACACCCATCTCAACCTCCGACCGCTGCACTCAAACGGCTGTAGCCTAGTGTTTTACAGGCTCCACATCTCACCATTCACCTGCGAAGTGCGCCTAGATCTATCACAAGACAAGCTCAGACTTACAGACGTATCGACGTATAAGACCAGTTACAATTATATCACGTGTCCGTCTCGAATACGAGCACGGATTACCACGACTACATCGCCCAACAACACCATAACGCCATCACAGCCGAACTCGGGAACCAGCCCAACTTTCATTAACTCAAACGGTCACCGGATGTTACCCACGCCTCTGACTGCCAGGCTGCGTCGCTCTCCCCGCCCCGCCGCGCCCCCCTCACCAGCTCACCTCGCACGGGGCGGGTGAGGACATGGCGGTTCGGCTGCCCTGCGTAGTGCGGCGGCGGCGCGGCGGGGTCTGGGCGGCTCGCCCCCGGCCGTGGTAGCGGGGAGCTGCTGAGGCCGGGCGGTGAGCGGACGCCTGCTGCTGGGTGTAGTACCTCGGACCGCCACGGTGACTCCAGCTGCTCAGCGCCTGCCACCGGTCCGGGCAGGGCTGCTCCCCATGCCCAGGAGGCATGCAGCGCTCTTGTTTTTCACCCCTCCCCATACGTACTCCTGCCACAACTCGCCGCTGCACTCTGCCCACCACCCCGCCACCATGTGTAAAGGTGAGTTGAAAGGTCGCGTTTCGCGGGTCCGGCAGGCCTGCCCGCAGTCTGCCCGCAGCACACACCAGTTTCCCAGCAGGGCCAACTGCAAGACACGCCCCTATTTTCTCCTTTAATAAAAAAAAATACTGTCAGTTTTCATACGCATTCTTAGCGTGTGAAAAAATAGATGTCTTTCTAAAATAATAGAACAATTCATTCCAAATCAAATTGGTTGAACTCCTAATAAATATCGAGATAGAGTGGCAGGTCCAGGCGTAAGAGTTATAGTGCGTCTGTGGACGGAACGAGTGTCCATGTAGATGTGGGATGCAGAGCTTGTTGGCGTGGCTCACACTAAGAGATTATGGATGTGCTAATTATAGATATATGCTTGGCGTTGTGTATTTTATATCGAGTATTTTCACCGATTTCATTTATGTAATTATAGATGTAATAAGTAATTGTAGTGTGGTTATGTATTTTTATTATATATGTATGTCTGTAATGTATTGTCTTATAACTGTTTTAGTACGATGCAAGACGATGTGCTCATATTTGGTTTCCTACTTTCCTAGGAATTGAAGAGCTTACACTAAGAGATTATAAATGATATACACTATACATGAGGAATAGATAGAGTGGACGGGGTGGTGAAAGGTCACAGTCATGACAGTGTGTCATTCATCTAGCGCCAGTCTTACACAAAGCTAATCTTACACAATCAAGAGCAATATAGTTTAAAGTGGATATTAGTGACACTAATACAATCAGCCAGAGAAGTGCAGAAACGTGCTATTTAAAACTCAGCAGTGTGTTTATTTGACAAGGGATCCACTCTTTACATATTTTTAGATCTGCAAATAAAGGGAGAATGAAAATACAATATCGTGATCACATGATTTTACCATGCATTTTTTTTGGCAGGAATATTCCATGTATCTTAATAATTTCTTTTAATCGCAATAATAATGGGGTATTTGAGCTTGAACGTAAATCAGGATTGGTCTGCCCAGCATCTTTCATCTCTGAATATCCCATGATTATGTTTAGTAGTTCTGTGACGTCATACAGGGAAAGGAAGGGTGGACTTATATATATATATATATCTAATACCCCAGTCACACAAGAGCCAGCATCCGCCTCCGACCTTCTTACAACCAAAATGTTGCTGACCTCCCAGCATCCCACTCGATGCATTGATTCAAAAATGCGGTTGGCGCTGACCAGTCGGTGAGTTCAGTTGGTGCCCTGTCGGCAACCTAGGGTCGGCCTGGGGCCAACCTGCCGCCGGCTCAGCTACAGGTCGACGACCACTTTGTCGGTGTAAAAGCTGGGTGTCGTTTTGGTTTTTATCGTCCGCTTGCGACCTGGTGCCGACCACATGGTGAGCGCGGCATTGCAGATGTTGGTGCTGACCGCTCGCTGTCAGGTCGTGAGTGGTTGGCGCCAACTCGTTGACCACGCGCCGACCTGGCGGTGACTGGTCGGTGCCAGGTTGCCAACCAATGGCGACCCAGTGCCGACCACACTGCTCACAAGGAGTGCAAGTGCAACAGCTGCATCCTCCTTACCACCAAAATTTCTGAAATGGTCGCGGAAGTTGGCATCCTCGCGGCGACGGCACATAAGGAGAACGTAAACCCCTAGTCACATGAGAGCCAGCGCTCGCCGCCAACCTCCTTACACCCAAAAGGTTGCAAAACCACCCAGCGTCCCATTCGATACATTGATTCAAAAACGCAGTCAGTGCCAGGCATTGCTCTAGGTAGATATGTGGGTGGCGAAGCGCCCAAGGATCCTGGCCTTCCCATTAAAGCGGGAAGCAAAACCGCACCACATATCAACTTCCTCACTGAAACCTCCGGATAGCCTGGCACAATGGTAGGGCTCCCTGACACTGCCTATGGCATCATATATGTCTCGGTCACGGGGGTGAATACACATAGCACATCCTTAATATTGGCTGTGGACATAAAATCATCTTGTTCCATTACCTTGGCCACATCGTTGACGCTCCTGTAGGAGAACATAACGCATACATTGTCTGTGAAGTAATTAACGGAACATCCATTCGGACGACTGCAATCGACAATCGTCCGGCCTCCACCATCATCTTTTGAGACACAGAATATGTCGTGGACACAAGTGGGTGGGGCATCGACCACAGAGACACAACCTTGTTTAATTTCGCTTACAAGTTTATCTTTGATAATTTTCCTTTTTTGCCGATATATTTAACGACAAGGCAGTCAGCTTCACTGGCGCCCTGGGTGTCCATCCAGCTGCTAATTAGATCACGGCCTGGTTGGAGTAAGCTGTCATCGCCCCCAGTGACATATGAGATGGTGGCATCCGGGGTGGTGTTTTGACAGCTGACAAGGGGTGCGGCAGTTACGACTTCTGAGGGGTTAGTGGCTCCGGACTGTAGTCGCAGGGATTAGCAGGTCCAGGGCGGTGCCTATCATCGTCCAGTGGAGTGTAGTCACACTTATTAACTCTCCTGCTTTTTTCACTCCCGGCATGGGCTTTCCCGTCAATTTTGTCATGGGTAGCGTCCCCCCCCTGCTTTGTGGGCTGTCTCTGGGGGCGGCCGCATTCACCATTGCGATTTATATTAAAAGTACATGCATTACTATTTTATTATCAGCGGCATAATTACCACAACTGTTGCGGGGCCAGGGCGGTGCCCATCAGCGCCCAGTGGACTGTAGTCACACTTATTAACTCTCCTGCTTTTTCCACTCCCTCTAGGCTGTCTGTATGGCGGCGGCCCCCTTAACCACTGTGGCTTACATTACTGAAACATCAGTGGCATAATTGCCATGATCGCTGCATCTATTTTTAGATGGTCGATATTAACGAAAACGGTTTTACTCCCAATTCTTTCATGGATAGCGTCCCCCATGCCCTCTGGGCTGTCTTTATGGGGGCGGCCCCGTTCCCAACTGTATTCTACCTTAACACCACATGCATTATTATCAGTTGCATAATTATCATGATCGCCGCCATCGATGCCTTGCCAGTAATCTTTTATATTAAAGTTGCGTAGTCCGATGGTTTTGAATTTCTGTATTTTTTCTGAGATAAATATATTAGATCGATCACTAGTATCTACTTTACATTAGCTCAAAGTTACTTTTATTTTAAATTTCCACCGCTGTGTATAACTCCCAGCGCCATCAAAGGCCGGTTGCTCTCATACCATATCTATGTGGTGTGGGAGGTTAAAAATCCCTTGGGTCGGTAAAAGTGTAGGCTCGGGCTATCTATCGACCATCAGTGGAATGAGGAAGACTAGTCGTCTATGACTTATGCTTAAACAACTAGTGGACCAAAAAAAACAAAAAAAAAAAAAAAAAACATGGAAAATTAGTTTTGGCAAGCTTGCCAAAACTCTGATACCATAGACTTCTGCAGTAACAGGTTCTGTTAAATTAACTCAGTATTGGCTTCTACGCAGAAACAAATGCTTAATAAGTGCATCGGTATCTAAGTTAGATATCTAAAATCAAATCTAGACAATTGGTTTGGTTTTAAAAATTTGATATTTCATCGGACTATGCAGCTTTAACAAAACGGGTTTTTCTGTCGATTTTATCATGGATAGCGACCCCCATACCCTCTGGGTTGTCTCTGAGGGCGCCCTGTCCACCAGTGTGGTTTCTAGCATCATTACAAGCATAATTTGTTACAATAAAAATACCATTTACGCTGTCATTACTGCATTGGTTAGATCGATCGGTATAATGATTATCATTTGCACCGCTGTGTCCCTTTGAGACTTCTTGGCTGGAAACTGAGTTACAATTTCTGGAACAACAAACAGCAGTACCTTCATCAACCAAGGTTTTATCACCACCCACCGAGTAGCCAGGGGGGACACATTTTGTAACAGGTTTTATGCCTTCTTTAACTTTGGCAGTCATGTCTTCATTCCCCCCCGATGTGATCACTGTGGTCGGCATTATGTATGGACAAATCAAGACTAGGAACAGTGCAATCTAAAGAAGTGTGTTTAATATGAGCATGTAAGGAAAACATTTTTATCACAATGGCACTCAGCAGTACTATGCTGGTTAGCTGCAAATCCAGGTTCATTAAAATGGCCATCAGCAATACTGCTCCCAATGTCACAATTGTTCACACGTACATTAACAACACTGTTCATCATGATTTTATTACCGTAATCGTCAGGTATGGGGGAACCAAGTCATCAGTTCCGAGAGAACTTTGACTGCTTGTGCAATCTGCTCCCGCATTTCCCGCAGCTATGGCTATAGCCACAGTTCTTCTCTGACTTGGGGGAGCCCGCGTCGCAGTTCCAGTGGAAGCAAGCTCTGTTGCACCCTGCCAGCTGCTGGCCAAGTGAGTGCAGCTGGAGGAGGCAGGACGCGATCTGAGACCATAATCTGAGTGTTCATCCGCCCACCACTCGGGGTGGCGGCGGCATCCTTTGCCCAGGCCTGGTGGGTGTCACTGTCCGCCCCTTGGTGCGGCTCCCAGTCCCTTCCTCCAGGGTGATGAGCCTCCCGATCCTCACATCGCCGGATGAGTTTTGCCTGCTTCTCCTCCAGCTCAGCCAGGCGGTCCTCCAACTCCAAGGCATGGACCTCTGCCTGGGCCTCCTTCACGGGTCCTCCATCGACAGTGTCTGCATCGCGCTTGAAATGTTTGTGTCCTGTTTCACCTTAGCAATCCTCTCAGCCGACACCCTCTTGGATATGTGCGAGGGCTGCCTGTCTGCTGCTCCAGCTTGTTACGGGTGTAGGCGTCTAAGTCACCTTCAGCATGTTCAAAACCACACAGACCAAAATAGCAGAGAGCCATCCGGGGTGTGGCGGTGGCGGTGGCGGGAGGGGAGGCTGAAGCTGGAGCTGGCACATCCGTTCTCTTCAAATCCTTCACCATGAGTGATGTTTTCAGGGTGTGAAGGTACCGGGGAGTGCCGGAGGTGGCACCACCAGTCATGACACAAGAAGGAGGCAGTACAGTATATCGTGTAATAATAATAATAAATACAATAATAATAATAATAAGGAAATAATTCCCTTCCATGCCTTTATACTCACATAATGCGTTATACATCACATATATATATATACACACCCCACCACAAATAACCTGAACTGAGTCAAGGAACTATATGTGGGCTATCTAGTCTAGTGGTTAGGGTGTGGAACTTGTATTCTGGAGTTGGGGATTCAAATCCCCTTTGGTTCTCTACCTTTCATATTCAACAAAACGAAGATGTTTCCCCCTTATGTGTTTCTGAGTAAAATATGCAATGAACTTCTACTAACACATTTTTTACATTACAACAAATATATTTTGTGTATATACTACTCTAAACAATTTAAAGTCAGCAGGCATACCTTGCTAGTACTGAACTTTTCCACTTGGTGGTGTAGAGTGACCTAGATTGGTAATGTGACAGCTGTTTTTGTGAAAATGGCTGGGTGAGTGAGAGAGAAGAGAAGGGAGGGTAAAACTGATGTATTTTCAATTTTCTTTAGAGTAGTTCAAACAGGAAATATATTTGCCTTAATGTAAAATATATGTTAGTACAATTAAGGTTTTGGACTGTGTGGGGAGTTGAACCCACAAGACAAAACAACTTCAGATTACAAGTTCAACACCCTAACCACTAGGCCACAGAGACCACACATAGTTACTTGTCTCAGTTCAGGCTATTTGTATATGGGATGTCATATATACAAGGTGTATGTATGTATGTTTTGCATTCATCCATTTGAAATTTGTCAGTTACACTGTATATAAAAGGGAAAAAAAATGTGTTATTGAATGTAAAAAGGAGTGAACCATATGGAGTGAGATATGTGCATTTGAAAGTTGTTGACTTTCAGATCTTTTGTATTACTATTAACTAATGCAGCAGCCATTCCATGCTGGCCACATCAGCCTGGCCTGAGCATTAATAGTTCAAGGGGATCCGCCACAAATACACAGCTTTACAGTTTTAATGCTATGATGGCAGCAGCCGTTCTGGGTGTGCCTATGCATTATCGTTTGGACAGGACCCATCGCAAATGCGCCAGGTTCTGCGCTTAATGCTATAATGCCAGCCGGACCTGAATGTTAATGGCTTGACGGGATCCACCACAAATGCACAGATTTCCAGGTTTAATGCTATGATGCCAGCGGCTGTTCTGGTCATGCATTATCAGTTGTACGGGATCCATCGCAAATGCGCCAGGTTCTGGTCTTAACGCTATGATGGCAGCAGCTGTTCCACAGTGTATGTGCCGGCAGACGACTCAGGATTGCAGAACGTGCAGTTCATCATAGGTGAGTGTAGAAACTGATATGGTGCTACGACGCATACGCTGTGGAATGGCACATTTGCGATGGATCCGATCCAAACGATAACACATAGGAATGACCAGAACGGCTGTTGCCATCATAGCATTAAACCAAGAATTGAAATGTCATTTACATGGAAAGGGAAGTACTATGCACTAGTTGTTGTCTTGGGGTGTTTTTCTTTGTGGGTTTCTTTTTACAGCCATTGATTAAAGTTGCCTAGTCCGATGGTTTTGAATTTCTGTGTTTTTACTGAGATAAATATATTAGATAGATCACTAGTAGCTACTTTACATTAGTTTAAAGTTACTTTTAGTCTAAATGGTAAACTTTTGAGATATTTTGAGTGCAAACATGGAAAATTAGTTAGACTTCTGCAGTAACAGGTTCTGTTAAATTGACTCAGTATTGCCTTCTACACAGAAACAAATGCTTAATAAGTGCATCAGTATCTAAGTTAGATATGTAAAATCAAATCTAGATAACTGGTTTGGTTTTGAAAATTTGATATTTCACCGGGCTATGCAGCTTTAAGGTCAGTTACACCTTTCTACTTCCACATATGCTGCAGATCATCACAATCATTTATTGCGCTATATTTTAATATAATAGCATGATATTGAGTTCAAGAGTAAGTAAATTGACCACCAATAATAAATGTCTTCTCTATTTTTAAAACAACCTAAGGGTTTTTGTGAGAATGAAGCATGTCCATATTTTGGTAAAATAATAATATATAATGTGTAAATGAAATGAAATATTACATTTTTTGTTAATGAATATCAATGATTGGGAGGGGCTTTTAAATTTTAGTGCACAATCTTTTGATGATATTGTAATTTCTATTAAATTAATCTAAATACTTTCCACAAAATAGTATCCAATCGGTTTACTAATTCCCGTGGACCCACATAATCTTTCTTAATTATTCAACATAACACACACAATTTAAAAAACACAAGTATCCATGTATGTGCTTTATACTTTTATATATTACTATGAATGTTATAGCACACATAAAACATTTATTATAAAACTAATAGGGCTTTTTGGATATAGATTTGGTCAATTTCATTATATTTTTCATTAGTTCAACAACTGAATAAGAGCATCAACTATCTCTTTTGCTCAACTTGTTTTACTGTTCCACCGTTTAAATATGCAATGTGACAACACACTCAAAATTAAATAATATTGAATAATTTCAAGGCTATATGCTATTTATCATTATAAACATATGTAAAATAGTGATTCTCATGAACGGCATCATGAACTAGATCTACTGTTAAAAGCGGATATGTTAATATAATAAACTACTAATCTAAAGCCGTGTTCACACGGGCAAAATGTGAGGCGAATCAGACAAATCGAATCATATGATTCGATTTAGTTTGAAAGTTTTTCGCGTTCACACGGGCAGTGCTTTGAATCGGTTTAAGGCGGAAGTGGATATCTTCGCATGAGCAAGTCCAGACTAACCAGCGCCATTTTGGGTTCGACGACGCCGGCACCAGAGAGTGTGGGTTCGACCTAGATATGTAATGACTGAATCGTATTGGTTTGGAACGGTCAAAACTTCTGCTGGGCAGTGAAACCCTAAAAATAAATGATGAAAAAAATATATGGGCACAGCTAGCGGTTTTTAGACCAAATTATATTATATAGTGTGAGGTGCTTAATCCGCCTCAAGTAAGTCAGTTGCGTTCACACGGGCGAGATGGGCCGACCTAAGCTAGTTCGCTTCATATAAACCACCTCGTTAGGTGGTTTATATAAGGCGAATCATATGAATCGATTCAGCCCTAATCCGCCTCACATCGCGTTCACACGGCAAAATGTGAGGCGAACTAGGCAAGGCGCTTTATATGAAGCGGATTAAATCGCCCGTGTGAACACGGCTTAAAGCTGTGTTCACACGGGCAAAATGTGAAGCGAATTAGACAAATCGAATCATATGATTCGATTTAGTTTGAAAGTGTTTCGCGTTCACACAGGCAGTGCTTTGAATCAGTTTAAGGCAGAAGTGGATATCTGCGCATGAGCAAGTCCAGACTAACCAGCGCCAGTTTGGGTGCGTCGACGTCGACCGAGAGAGTGTGGGTTCGACCTAGATATGTATGGATTGAATCGTATTGGTTTGGAACGGTCAAAACTTCTGCTGGGCAGTGAAACCCTAAAAATAAATGATGAAAAAAATATCTGTGCATAGATAGCGGTTTCATTAATTAAATTATATAATATGCGCTTTTGATCGACCGGAAAGTCAACAAACTAAGGTCTTGACTGCGCATGCGTGTGACGTGCTTAATCCGCCTCAAGTTAGTCGGTTGCGTTCACACGGGTGATCTAAGTCGATTCATAAAATTCCCTTCATATAAACCACCTACAGAGGTGATCTAATTGATTCGATCTAGTTGATTCGAATCAGCCCTAAACCGACTCAGACGCACGTTCACACGCCAAATCTGAGCCGAACTAGGCAAGTCGATTCATATGATTCGAATTAACTGCCCCGTGTGAACACGGCTTAAGGTAATTATATTCGTTACATCATAATTATTTGATGACACGGTGCATACAACTGCCATTAGTCGTGTGTACCAAGTATTCATAGTAATTTGAAATGAACATTACTGATTTACAGTTAAAATAAAATAATTAAAGATTGAATAGTTATTCTCCCATTTAACAGGGTGATGCCCTTAAATAAACACGATACGGTGCGAGAATTTCAACCACCGTCTTCCTTATTCTGCGACTTCTTGCACTATCCTAGTTGGGCCCTCATGCTGAGCACCAGGCTAGGTAGTGGAAAGTATCAAATTTTAAGGAATTGATTTTACTTAGTCAGGCGGGGTTCAAATCCCACCACCTGCCACCACATGGGGAAGTGGGAGCTCAACTTATTTGGCCAATACATTATTATTCAAAAGTAAAGTTTGTTTTATTTAACAACACCTCTAGAGCACGTTGATTTTTCGCATCGTCGGCTATTGGACATCAAACATGTGGTCATTCGGACATATTTCTTTGGAGGAAACCTACTGTCACCACATAGACTACTCTTTCTGATAACTGAGCAGCAAGGGGTCTTTTATATGCATTTTCCCACAGACAGGACATTCATCAATCTTTGATCGAGGGTTGTTGCTAGAGACTCAGAGTCCGTGTGGAAATTGTACTAGTAGGTACCGGTGTAGCAGGAAATCGCAAACCCTGTAAATCGCAAACCCCCACTTGTGATTTCATAGTTTTTAATAAATATCTCCGGTCTTCTGAATCCGTCAGTCTTTGATCGAGGGTTGTTGTTAGAGACTCGATCAGACTCCGTGTGGAAATCGTCTCCGAAATCATCGGAAATGCAGTCGCTCGTTTAGGTTGCTGTGTTTACTTATTTTACAGTAGCTCCTATAAATATACTACTGTAATCGCCTAGACCCATCACTCCAATCTAACTCCAATGTGCATTCTTGTGTCAGGTCTGAATTTGTGGGTCAAACCCTGGAGGGTGAGATTTGGAGGTGAGGGATGGGAATTTTGTTGTGCGTGTATATGGGGTAGGGAGGGGGTAGATAAGATTCACCCCATACTCAAGTTACCTTTTCTTCTTTTTCAAGTTGTTCCCCCCCCCCCTCCTTTCCTTATATATTTCTCCTTACATTTTCTTCTTCACGTCTCTAAATTCCCCACTACTAACCTTCCACCTAACTCTCTCACCCGCTCTCTACTCTAAATATCTCCCCTTCTCTCCCTCCCTCCTCCCCCCTCTCACCTCCCTCCCCACACCTCTCTTCTCCCATTACTTATCTCCCCTACCATAACTCTCACCACTCCCCTTCCTCACTCACTAATGCCCTTCCTTCCGGACACTCCTTTGGCCAACAAGAGGAATCGGCACATGTCTACCATGTCTGGAACGAAGCCTCATCCTTTGCCTGACACCACAAGAGTCGCCACCCACTCCTCTACCAGAGCTCTCCACACCCCTTCCAAATCCACAAGCCCTCCCGCTACTAACCTTAACTCTAACTTCACCGACGCTTCTGATGCCACACATGCGACTCCTTCTCCGTCGCATGACATTGACAAGGACTTCATCTCCTCCACCAACCTGAACTCCCCTTATGATGCAGATACCACTTTCCCCACCACTCCAATGAAGGACCACGATGTCACCCGGCACGAATCCACCCCCAAGTCTAGCCTCACTCACCCCAGCTGGTTCACTCCACTAACCACTGGACCTAGTATTTGCTTCCTAGAGGCACCACCTCACAGCCCCTCTTCCACCAGCTCCGTTCCGCAAAGCCCTCCCACACCACCTTGGAAGATTGTCACCCCCACTCCACACAATTCCTCTATTTATAGTTTCTAAACCTATCCACGGATGTATAATATCACACAAGGAAACAAATTTATCTCTATAACTAATTTCAGCTGCACAAATTTCCATTACATCTGTACCTATGAGCATATCAAAGCTCAGTGAATTTACTACAAAGAAAGCACATAACGTATCGTAAAGAGAAATATACGCTATACCTACAGTTGGAATTAGATGTTCTGACAGAGATCCGGATACAATTGGCCATCGGATACACCGATGTCAATTAAAGATTGAAAAACTGACAAATGTATCAAACTCTTAGCCGCACCTGAGTCTACAAGACCAGATAAATTAAATCCATCAGATTCAATATTAATCGAGGGACGTGCATCAAGTGTGCTTTCTATTTTCCTGTCAGTGTAGTACCGCTCATGTTAAAGTTACCTGAAAGTAATTTGATTTTAAATGGACAATCGCGCATCATGTGTGCCTCATTACATAAGAAACAAGATATCGTACCCTTTGGCACTGTACTATGCCTTCTTTGCCTAAAAGAATTGCCTTTCCGCGACTGCGGATACGTGTGAGATATTCCCGTCGGTAATGTCTGCATCTGCGCAACAGGTGAAAAATTTCCATTGCTCCCCTGCTGTTGCATTGACAGCGCATGCCCCGCCATGTGCTGTGCGACTGGAGTGTGCCTAATTACATCAGCATTTTCTACCCTGACCGGCTGCCCTAGGTTTACGCGCGGCAATCCACCATGTACACCTTGGTTGTAAGAATTGACATGAGAAGATGTCACTGCATTCACAGGGTTGTAAGAACTGACACACGAAGGTGTCGCAGCATTCACAGCATGAATCGCTGAATGCTCAGAAACACCACTGCCTAACGACAAGTTACCTATGCACTTTCTAAGAGATTTAATCTCACCTTGAAGAGAACCTTTAGCTGCAGCAGTCTTAAACCACTGACAGTATGCAGCTACTGTTTCCCCATAATTTTTGTTTCATAGCCATCACTATCCCCTTTAAATGACTATGTTCATCCGCTATCAAAAGAGTAGATGCTATCACTTACTTAATTTCTTTCCAGGATCTAGCATTTTTATGCTGAAAAGCGGTGAAAAGAACCTCATGCAGTGTTCCTGTTGCATTTGATAAAGCAAAGCGAATAATGTCTAGGTCTGAAACATCTGCAAGAGTCCTGATGTGTTCGATCAAGTCAATCCAAGTATGTAACACCTCTCTGTCTGACTCGTACAACAAGGGAACAGACTTGCCGTACGCTTTCAATAATCTATTTCGTACCTCTCTCTGTCTATGCTCAACCTGCAATAGATCATGTGCTTCCCTACATTCTTCTCTATCCTCCCGTAATTCTGTCCTGTCCCTTAAATCAGACAAACGCTCATCATTTTCCTCTTTAAGAATGTCTAGCGTAAGTGCCATAAATTTAGACCATGCCTCTAACGCTCCTGTTTCAGCAGAATAATTGCCCAGTATACACTGACCTTGAACCCAAAGTTGAAATTCTTCATGCAATAATTCCTCCTTTGCACATGTGAATGGCATCTTCAAGCTGCTGTTTGTTGTATGCGGTGGTAGAAAAGATTTAGCAGAATTGAATCCAAGTATAGTTATGTCTGTAAAGTAGAAGAAATAGTTTAAAAAATGGACGTTGTGTATTCCTACGCTCACCTCTCCGTGACAAGGTTAAAGAAAAGCCGAAAGTAGTCCCATAAAGTGTTTTTTTTTAGTGGCGACACGAGGCTTCAATGACGGCACGTTACAGACATATCATCAATAAAGTCTAGTGGACATTCAAAAATAGTAGTATTGTCGGAAATAATCGTCGACAAACCCAATTCTGAATAAATTTCAAACCCCCAGAGAGTCGAAAAATAGCAGGGAAAAAACACTACCCACACAATGCACCAAACAAGTAATAGCCAACAAGTTCCTAATCTTTTAAATCAACACCGTGTCAATAACCAACGCGGTCACCACCCATCGTGTTAAATAACTGTTGTGGTCAAATAACCAACGTATTACTAACCGTATCGTGTCGATAACCGTCGTCGTCCCCAGTTATGTCAAGTTGAATCCACTACTCAATTAATCCACTCGTCGTGGTCAACCAGTTAGGTAAAAGCTAAGGCTCGACTCTGTAGCTGTGTAAGCAGGCTATGGTGAAATCAAGACAGACAAAGAGAAAGGAAGAGTATAAAGTGTAAAGAAGAAGAGAGAGTCAAGCCCTCTGGTTTATTATTTATATGGTTACATGGGTTCATTATAGAGTAACACCCCACCCCTTTCCCCCAATAGGGATCCAGCATTCCTGGTCCCCATGGATACCAGTGGTCTGCCCACCACCACCAAGCTGTATGGCCCCCATGGGCACCACCGACCTTGACCTTTAAGTGTGGTGATCCCTATCACAGCAGAGGGGGTAGGCCCTGAGTGCACTCACACCCATACCTGTCAGCACCACTATGTCTATTTACATCGCACTCAGGCACCACCAGCCGATATATATATATATAGATATATATATATAGTATAGCTATACAAATCTTACCTGGGTACAGATGATGGACAACTGTTGTTTTCCTGAGGTACAAGCTTCGGATAGTCGTGGGCTAGGGAGAAGGAAGCACATTCGGGTCCAGCAATCTTTACCTACTTATTCAGGATAAAAATGATCTTAAACTTATAGGGATACTTCAATGTTTTCGTCTTGGCACAAGCAAACGTAATAGTCATGGTAGGGTTGGGTGGGCAGGCCCTAGCCCACGACTATCCGAGGCTTGTACCTCAGGAAAACAACAGTTATCCATCATCTGTACCCAGGTAAGATTTAATGTTTTTGGTAAAGATGTTTTCTATATGTGTACCAAGCGATTTGTTTCTAGGTGGTGTGGTTTTAGAGATATTTCACTTTTTCTGTATTTTCTGTATGAAGATTGCTCACAACCATTGACAATGCCTTGCGTTTGATGGTACGCGCAGTGCAAAACATTAGTTTTATTCAAAATTAATAGAAGTGCAGAAGCCTAACCTTATAAATTCAGTATAATCTATTCATTGAATATGTTTTCTATATGTGTTCCAAGTGGCTTGCTTCTAGGTGGTGTAATTTGAAAGATATTTGACTCTTTCTGTATGAAGATTTGCTCACAGCCATTGACAATGCATTTGAATGTATGGCCGTAATCGATTAACACGACCCGGGCGACTCAGCTCACCCGAGTCGTCAGAATTTCAAATAGAACACCGTGAGTGGAGTCGACAAATACACGTGCCATGTGCAAAACGACCCGACCCCAGTGACCAACCTCTTTGCTGGGGTTTGCGACGAGCGATGATGTCACATCTGAGCTGGTACCTGTAGGATAACCGCTCCTACGTGTTGTTTTAATGATTTTCTTTTTAATAACCCAGATTGTCAGCTTCTACAATCATAAAATACTTTCTTTTGTTTTTGGTCCATTAGTTGTTTAAGCAGGGGAAATTTCAGTCATAGACGACTGGTCTTCCTCATTCCACTGCTGGTCGATAGAAAGCCCGAGCCTACACTTTTACCGACCCAAGGGATTTTTAACCTCCCACACCACATAAGCTGCGTTTACACGGGCAAATGTAAAACGATCTAGACAAAGCGATTTATATGAAGCGAATTAGGAGCCCGTTTACACACGGAGCGGTTTAAGGCAGAAATCGATATCTGCGCATGAGCAAGTCCAGACTAACCAGCGCCAGTTTGTATGGACTGAATCGTATTGGTTTGGAACGGTCAAAACTTCTGCTGGGCAGTGAAACCCTAAAAATAAATGATGACAAAAATATCTGTGCACAGCTAGCGGTTTCATAGACCAAATTCTATAATATGCGCTTTTGATCAACTGGAAAGTCAACAAACTGAGGTCTTGACTGCGCATGCGTGTGACGTGCTTAAGCTAGTTCGCTTCATATAAACCACCTCGCTATGTGGTTTATATAAGCGAATAATATGAATCGATTCAGCCCTAAAATGCCACAGCGTCGCGTTTACACGGCAAATGTAAATCGATCTAGACAAGTGGTTTTATATGAAGCGTTTTAACTTGCACGTGTAAACACGGCTATAGACATGGTATGAGAGCAACCGGCCTTTGATGACGCTGTAAGTTATATACAGTGGTGGAAATCCAAATTGGCAGAGCTGGGGGCACGGGGAATCGAACCGCCGACCCTCAGATTAGGAGTCTGACCTAGAAAAAAGTCAGACACTCTAACCACTCCCCCACTTTAAATCCTATTTAGCTGTACATATATCGGTTATTGAAAAAACTATTAAGCTTTAGATTAAGCCACCATTTTGTCCACCCTGAGCGTATTCGTTTATTCAACCCGAGTCTGTCGGATGTGCGCATGTGCCAAAAGTGGCTCGGGTGACCCGAGTCGATTAATCGTGTCTCCATTTTGTCCACCCTGAGCGTATTCGTTTATTCAACCCGAGTCTGTCGGATGTGCGCATGTGCCAAAAAGTGGCTCGGGTGACCCGAGTTGATTAATCGATTACGCCCTATGTGTCCCACGGAAACTGCAGGCTCCGTCTCGGAGGCGCCTCGGCGACGGACCTGACGTCACGCTAGTCTGAACGGCAAAGGCAGTTTGTTGTCTCGAAAATGGCTACCCCCATAGGTGGCGGCCATTTGCAATGGAAAAGCTGCGCTGTAATTGGCTCAAACCACTGGACACGGCGGCCATTTTCAAGGCGCTTTTTGTCTCCTGATTGTAAAGGGAGGCATCGCCGAGACGTCGACGAGACGCACCCTGAACGCAAATAGGCCAAAAAGCATCGCCGAGGCACCTCCGAGACGGACCCTGAACGCGGCCCCGGGCCGTGTTCAGGGTCCGTCTCGGAGGCGCCCGTGACGTCACGCTAGTCTGAACCACAAAGGCAGTTTCTTGTCTCGAAAATGGCCACCCCCATAGGCGGTGGCCATTTGCAATCGAAATGCTGCGCTCTGATTGGATGAAACCACTGCATGGGGCGGCCATTTTCGAGGCGCTTTTTGTCTCCTGATTGAAAAGGGAGGCGTCGCCGAGACGCACCCTGAACGGATTTAATACCCCAGTCACACGATGCCTGCATTCGCTAACGATCGATTCGCGACGTCAAAACGTCCTCCTTACGCCCTGATTGAGTGCTATCGCCGCGAAGACGCCAACCTCCCTGCGTCCATTTCGGGAATTTTGGACGCAAGGAGGTTGCTGCTGCTGCACGTGCAACCTCCTTGCGTCCTGTTCCGGCGGCGCCATTCAAAATGGTTGGCGCCCTGGCGCCGCCCTGGGTTGGCGAGTTGCCAGCGATCTGGCGGCGACCTAGCGGCGCCAAAATATGCAATGCCGCGCTCACTGGGTAGTAGGCCCTATGGCGCCGCCCTGGCACCGCCCTGGTGCCGCCCTGGCCCTGATACGGCGACAGCCGGCGCCGCCCTGTGGCCACCCTGGCGCCTACCACGTATTTGAATCAATGTATCAAATGGGACGCTGGGAGGTTGGCATCCTTTTGGGCGTAAGGAGGTCGGAGGCGGACTCTCGTGTGACTGGGGTATAAGCCAAAAAGCATCGCCGAGACGTCGCCGAGGCGCCTCCGAGACGGACCATGGGCCGCGTTCAGGGTCCGTCTCGGAGGCGCCTCGGCGACGTCTCGGCGATGCTTTTTGGCTTATTTCCGTTCAGGGTGCGTCTCGGAGACGTCTCGGAGACGCCTCCCTTTTCAGGTTGGAGACAAACAGCGCCTCGAAAATGGCCGCCGCATGCAGTGGTTTCATCCAATCAGAGCGCAGCATTTCGATTGCAAATGGCCGCCGCCTATGGGGGCGGCCATTTTCGAGGCGACCAACTGCTATTGTTGTTCAGACTAGCCTGACGTCACGGGCGCCTCCGAGGCGCCTCCGAGACGGAGCCTGAACGCGGCCCTGGTCTGGTGTGCCGCGGAAACCCCGCCACACGGGGACCCCGTGATTGGGCCAAAGTTGTCTGTCGGCCCGTATGTAAACAAAAGGGTTGGGCGCACCGAGTCTGGCCGGAAGCCGCGCAGCAGCAGGGCAGGCGCGGTGCAGCGGCCCGGTACCCGGTGTGTCAGTGAGCCGGGAGATGCAGTGTGCCTCGACCTTACCTCAGGCTCCACCAGCTGCACACAGGATTCGAGTTAACACATGACTGACTTACCACACAGCCTCACTATTAAACACGTAACATTCACGGCTATTAGTATTACAGGAACATATGAGCCGTGTTTACACGGAGAAGTTAATTCGCTTCATATAAATCGCGTTGCCTAGTTCGCCTCAGATTCGCCGTGTAAACGCGCCACTGAAGCGTATTAGGGCTGATTCGCTTCATATAATTCGCTTATTGTAAGCTGCCTGGCGAGGTGGTTTATATGAAGGGGACTACGAAAGTCGCTTCATAAAAGCTTGTGTAAACACTAGCGGTTTATTTGAGGCGGATTAATGACGTCACACGCATGCGCACTCCAATATTTTTTTTGTTTTCTTCCGGTGAACCACGCACGTTGCCAGTGTTGTCGTGGACGGAGCGAGGCGAAGTTCACACTCATTTTTTCCCATCGAAAACAACAGCTAACAATGGCGTGTAGTTCAAGTGAACAGGCCAGTAAAAGGGACAACTGGGACGACGAAGAGATCCGCCTGCTGATCACGCTTTGGGGAGACGATGGCGTGCAAAGTCAACTAGAGAATTTGGGCAGGAATATTCATATTTATTGGCGTTTGGCTGCACGATTGAGCCGGGCCTCTGGTGCAGGGAGGTGCGAGAGAACCACCTTTTCCTGTCGGACAAAAGTAAAGAGTTTAACACAAATGTACCGAAAGTGCCGCGATAACAACAAGTGAGTAGTTGTCATATGAGATAACTGTGTTTCATAACAAATAGATCTAAAGCCGTGTTTGTCGCACTCAAATCAATTAGCCGGCAATTGTAGTACGGTATTAAAAAAGATCACCACCCCCAGTATCGCTACATTTCCTGAATGAAGTGCTGTAATTAATTTTAATCACACATGGCCTATTAACACGACACCTCTCAATAGTATTGATCTTTATTATTCTGGCTAACCTATTTCATTCGGAACACATCTCCACACATTGTGTCAATACAAAGTGTCACATGTTTAACTTGTGGATAATGGATGCTTTATAAAAAAAAACATATTGCTCGCCTTTTGCTCGCTTCGGCCGCCGGCTAAATTTTCCATGACGTCATCTCATTACCATATTCCTTTGTTCTCAAGTGTCCATCTGCTTAACATATTTTACACCCCACCGATTAGGCATATATCACAGACATTACTGGAACTAGCTCCGATTAGTTATACAGCCAACTTATGTGATTAAAAATCTGTTTACTATTCTGTTTATTCATCTCCCAATAATTTTGCAGTCGCAGTGGGCGGGCACCCCAGACCTTCAGGTACTTCGAGGCCCTCGATGAGATTCTGGGTACAAGACCGACAGCCGTGCCCGTCAACTACCTCGACACTGACCACCTGTCGATGGAACAAGGTAAGGCCAACGAAACTGTACTGATTATTGAAATGCTACTTGTACACACAACGGCCACACACATGTCGTGCAAACGACAAACAAATGTACATAAAATAAAAGACATCGACTACTATGCTACATAATGTAGCTATTTTATATACAAGCTTAGCGACATGTATACTTCGCTTCATCCAGTTTGCATTCTCAAGAGTGCATCTTGTAGGAGCACAACAAATTACCACTGAGGTAATTTTTGCCTGTGGACGGCTTCGACCTGCAGCGAACTAGTTTACTCCATTTAACGGTTAATTAATGTGAGTAACAACACCACCTAATATGACACCTGAAGTCAGTGGTTGTCTGACCCGCCCCCTGATTCGCCATATCCCACATCGACTCTATAGGTGTGTGTGGGGGGTGTGGCTCAACCACACGCAGTCGAGGTCAGGCCAGTTGGGGTCTGACCGGTGGTGACCCGTCCCGCCACCTAGCGCAGTGTAGTGGTACTGCGCTGGTGGCGTCGTAGTCTCCGCTGCTACCGCGTGATAGTAGAGCTCATGTTCAGACTACTACACTTACAACCGAGTTCAGTAACATTCGCACAAAACATAACCTAATTTATAATTTTTTTGCAGAAGGTGCCACAGAAGACTTGCTACTGGGGGCAGAGGAGGAGGTCGCCCAGGACATCCTCGTCGACGTAGAAGTCCAGTTGGACACTGACCTCGGCACACCTACAGAGAATGCAGCAGTAGAAGGTCGTCCCGCTGCCACCCAGCCTAGGCAACCCACAGAGCCAAGTAAGGATTTCTCTAGTAAAATGAAGCACTCGCTAACATTATATGACACCGCATGCTAAATTGTCACCATCATGGTGTCTCTGGGATGTTTTGCTCTGTACAATTTGGTCGCTTTAAATCTGGTTATATAAATAAGGTGTATACAACCTAGTGCTTTGCAAGCGAGTTATACGTGCAAAGGATGCAAAATGTAAACCTATATATGAACGACGGAAAAAGAAAAATATGTAAACAAAACATTGTTACAGGCTAATTTGGCATGGCCGGTGTACACACATTACGCCCATTTGTATGTTCTTTAGTATTTGGACGCTTTACATGTGGTTAGCGCACTAAAGGGTAGTACAACCTAGTGCTTTGAAAGTGGGTCATAGGTCCATATGATGGAGAATGTAAACCTCTATATAAACGCAGAAAAAAAAAATATGTCAACCACACAGTTTTACAGGCGGCTTATGCATGGCCACTGTACACACTATTTGCCTCCTTTTTTATGTTCATGGCCACTACACTGGTTTTCCATGTACGCGCATATATCTACCAATGTGGTTAGATTAAAAGATTACAAGTAAGAAAAGTTCATGTAACGCTAATGAAGGCCAATGCGCTTAACTACTGTGCGTCACCAAATTATGTACCTAATTGAAAATACGGAAAAAACATTTTGCTAGTTATTAACACCAACGCTATTGTTATTCCAGCCACGCCGAGACGCACCACGAAAGGCGTTGGAAAGAACGAGCGGGTGATGACCAACCTCATCTCCCAGTTCATCACCGCCCAGCGCGAAACCGCCGCCCTCTTCCACGACCATGAACAAAGGAGGATGGAACGGGAGATGGACATGGAGGAACGGCGCCTTGGAAGGGAGGTTAAGATGGAGGAAAATCGTCAGCAAAGAGAGAAGGAGAACCACGCTGAACATAGAAAACACGAAGAGAGGATTGTCAGGCTGATCCTGGCCGGCCAGCGTACATCACCACCAACGCAACAACATTTCCAAAGTGCTACGACAGAGGGTCTCACACGCATTACCCTACTCACCCCACAACAGCAACAACAGCCACAACAGCAACAACAGCCACAACCTGGACCCTCACATGACATTAGTCCCACTGCAAGCTATTTTGAATACAAATAACCTAACATCTATGACATTTGTGGGATGACAGTTGTGTGTAAAGGTTTAGGGCGATTTATGTAAGCCTTTTTAGGAAACAGTATAGTCCAAATTTGTTGCCCATTTACCGTCGTTCATGCCAGGCTATTTGTTTACTGTGTATTCCTTGAAACGTGACCTTTCCTACTTGCCATTTCAATAAAATGTGCTAGTAGTTCCCAATCTTATTTGTTTGTTCCATGTTTTGTACCCACTTACATCTCAGATTTTTTGGACTATCTCGGGACTTGCCTGAAGAATTACTTATATAGCAATTGATTTCCAGTGTTTAACTCTGTTACTAATGCAGTGTTACATCGCATATTGTTTATGTGAAATATTCATTACGATTGGAAGGACACACAAAAAACGGAAACATAAATGCCATTTTAATGTACTTTATTTACACGTTTAGCCGCTTCAGGAAGGTAATTAGATGATATTATGGTGACATCCATATAATGCTAACATCCAAGCAACATCGAAGCTTAAAGCGGGACAGATCAAGATTTAGTGACAACTTTACAGTCATGTAAACTTTACAGTTATGCCATTTATGCCAAATCAGGCAGCAGGACCCAATATCCCACTGATTCAGCTTAGGCTGATATTGCGCTAACCAGTAATTGCCCTATTCTATAAATGTTGTGCACTAGGCTATGAAACGACAAGTAGCAATTTTTAAGTAATCTTGTGAGAGAAATGATTAGCATTTCCTAACTTTCTTCATAATGAAGTGTTATTACATGCACAATCGCTTACGTAAAATACTAATTATTATTAGGACCAAACAAAACGGCACAAACTTGCAATTTAATAACATTTATTTACACGTGTAGCCGCTTCATCAGTGAACTTATATGATATAATGGTGACGTCGTCAAGCCCCTTCAAGTATACCACTATGGTCCACACAAACAATATGCGGCCACTTACGTTAGTGTTCATCATACTAATTGGCGAATTGGTTGAGTAAAACCAAACTATATGCGCCGACGCAAATCGTGTTAGCTTATTTTCTAGCAGTGTGTTGTGCGCAAAACTTTATGGGCTTTGCAGCGCCCGAAAGTGTTCTCTATCGTCATCCGGGCGCGCGACAGTCGGTAGTTAAAGTTTGTCTGTTCCCTGGTTAGTCGGCCTGTGTCAGAAAACGCTTTCATCAACCAGGGACGCAGAGGGTAAGCCGGGTCGCCCAGAATGACCACAGGGACTGTTGCATTACCAAGCTGGCGGGGCCTGTCGGGGAAGAGGATGCCTGCCTCAGCTTTCTCGAATAGCGACGAGTTGGCCAACACGCGCGCATCGTGCACCCTACCTGGCCAACCCGCCGCAATGTTGAGCACTTGGTATTGATGGTCGCACATCACTTGAGCGACTATGGAGTAATACCCCTTCCGGTTGTGGTAGTCGGTGTGGTGCTGCCGGGGGGCCATGATGGGTATGTGGGTGCCTTCTATAACTCCGCCACAGTTTGGAAAACCAAATCGAGATTCGAAGCCCTCGATGATCTCAGTTAGGCGCTCCGCATTCGGCAACTTTATATACTGTGGCAGCAGGACGCGGACAATCGCAGCGCAGGTGTCGTGAAAAATCACGCAACACGTACACTTCGCTATTCCGAATAGATGCCCGACTCCCCGATAGCCCGCTCCCGTCGCCAGCAACCAGAGGGTCACTGC
>CM059191.1:50320821-50378520 GCA_030323885.1 Branchipolynoe longqiensis | reverse complement strand
ACATTTGGTGGTGGCCATGTTGGCTGCTTGTTCCACTGGACTCCTCCACATTTAGTGGTGGCCATGTTGGCTGCTTGTTCCACTGGACTCCTCCACATTTGGTGGTGGCCATGTTGGCTGCTTGTTCCAATGGACTCCTCCACATTTGGTGGTGGCCATGTTGGCTGCCTGTTCCACTGGACTCCTCCACATTTATTGTGGCCATGTTGGCTGCGTTGTTCCACTGGACTCCTCCACATTTGGTGGTGGACATGTTGGCTGCCTGTTCCACTGGACTCCTCCACATTTGGTGGTGGCCATGTTGGCTGCTTGTTCCACTGGACTCCTCCACATTTGGTGGTGGCCATGTGGCTGCTTGTTCCACTGGACTCCTCCACATTTGGTGGTGGCCATGTTGGCTGCTTGTTCCACTGGACTCCTCCACATTTGGTGGTGGCCATGTTGGCTGCCTGTTCCACTGGACTCCTCCACATTTGGTGGTGGCCATGTTGGTTGCTTGTTCCACTGGACTCCTCCACATTTGGTGGTGGTCATGTTGGCTGCTTGTTCCACTGGACTCCTCCACATTTGGTGGTGGCCATGTTGGCTGCTTGTTCCACTGGACTCCTCCACATTTGGTGGTGGCCATGTTGGCTGCTTGTTCCACTGGACTCCTCCACATTTGGTGGTGGCCATGTTGGCTGCTTGTTCCACTGGACTCCTCCACATTTGGTGGTGGCCATGTTGGCTGCTTGTTCCACTGGACTCCTCCACATTTGGTGGTGGCCATGTTGGCTGCTTGTTCCACTGGACTCCTCCACATTTGGTGGTGGCCATGTTGGCTGCTTGTTCCACTGGACTCCTCCACATTTGTGGTGGCCATGTTGGCTGCTGTTCTGCTGGACTCCTCCACATTTGGTGGTGGCCATGTTGGCTGCTTGTTCTGCGGACTCCTCCACATTTATGGGCCATGTTGGCTGCCTGTTCCACTGGACTCCTCCACATTTGGTGGTGGCCATGTTGGCTGCCTGTTCCACTGGACTCCTCCACATTTGGTGGTGGCCATGTTGGCTGCCTGTTCCACTGGACTCCTCCACATTTGGTGGTGGCCATGTTGGCTGCTTGTTCCACTGGACTCCTCCACAAATGTATAGAAATAACCTGATAAAAAAAGTGATATGCACCGTTTATACCCTACCTAAGCATGCAACTGCTTTCGACCACAACAAAAGGTTGGCCACAGGTCACCAGTATCTATGGGTTCTTTGGTCCAAAGTGGCTGCAAGTGGTCGCAAGCCATAGCATGGCTGCTGCGTGAACTATGCTCTGTTTGTGTGTGTTTACAGTTTTGCCGGCAGACTGTGATAGAGAACTACATGTCCTTCATTGAGAACTTTCCCCGGGCGGAGAAGGTCCTTGATGAACTCATCAACAAATCAACCTTTCAAAAATTCTTAGAGGTGAGTGGTCTACCGGTTATGCATATTATGTATGATAACAAACAGTTATCAATTACAGGTCAGTCTTTTTCACAATGTTATAATCGCAGCAATGTGGGTGGAGTATTGCTTTTTCAACAATACCACTGTTAATTTCATACTGTGGTCTAGCAAAAAAACTATGTTATTAATAGTACGTAATATGAATATGAATGTTTGTAGCTGAGTATTTAGTGTATTATGTTCAGTCAAAACCTGCTTCCTATTTTGTGACAGTGCACTATGCATCAGACCAGTCAAGATCTGGTTCTTGGATTGTCACAGTGCACTATGCATCAAGCAAGGGAAGACCTGGTTCTTGGCTTGTCACAATGAATTAAGTGTCAGGCACGTCAGCTGAGTGCAAACAGTGGACTGGCAGCAGCATTATATATAGCGTAACGTGTGTAAATAACGATGAATGTTATAATAATAATAATATATTTAATTTCCACAATTAATATTTATTTCCACATGATCAATGTACACACAAGTTTATATTTATATCAGTAATTTTTTCACATGAAAAAGGAGAAAGCAGAAGTACAATACTTATGAGGTGTTTTCCCCATTTAAAAATAATACAGATACATTGCTTATACTATAGATATAATAAATAGAAAAATAAAAGTGTTATGCGGCTGTGAGATCAGTACCTCGGCACAGAAAGAACGATGCAGAAGAATTTATTTAATGTCTCCCTTAAAAAGAGAATTCTTCATTGGTCTGTGAATCACGGCATTGATAAAGTGAAACAGTATTTAAAGATGTGTATTTCTGACACTCAGCTTGGTAACGGTGTACTGTGATGCATTTTCAGCAATGTGAACGGGAAACGCGGAGTAAACTGCCCCTGAAAGCTCAGATCGTGAAGCCAGCCCAGCGGATCCCGCGCTACGAGCTGCTCCTCAGGGTCTGTCCGCACTCATACAGTGTCAGCCGTGTCACGTGACCCCTTTGTTAGGGGTTCCCGTCGGATTTTTGTACACAGTTTATCTTTTAACTTTACCAAAATATTGTTTTGTTTAACATTTCAAATAGTTATTTCCCAATATCGCATTTCAGGCATAAATATTGACCAGTGTGTAGCCGACGTCGTGACCTATTAGGACAATAACGCGTTAGTTAAAGTTGCATAGCCCGATGGTTTTGAGTTTCTATCACTTTTTGAGATAAATATAGTATGGTGATTATAATTTGAAGTAACTTTTATTTTAAATGACTAACTTTGATATACATGCAAAAGTAACTTTGGCAAGCACACCAAAACTCTGACACCATAAGCTTCAGCAGTAATAGGTTCTATTAAAATGACTTAGTATTCTCTTCTATGCAGCAACAAATGTTTTATAAGTGCACAATTATCTAAGTTAGATAAGCTTCAATTCAATTAAAGTTAGATTAATCACTGTCTAACTGGAGATAATATACACCACTTTTCTTTTTCGTCCAATAGCCATTGTATTTCTATGGTGAAGTTAATTAAGTGTATACTTCATTTTAATTGTTGCCATTAAGTGAGTGCCGTTTCTGCGGTGCGCAATAGCACGGCGGTCTCCCGTCATCTTGAACCCACTCCCATCTGGCAGTCATTAACTAGTGCCCCACATTCGTGAATAAAAACAAACGAGACAAGCCTGTGTACGTGAATTAGACGACATAGATACTTAATAGTGTGTGTGGCAATGTTGACAGCGGCTGATAGAGAACACCCCACACGACCATCCCGACTACGAGCTGCTGCTGGGTGCCGAGGGCGCCATCCATGAGGTGGCGCTGCGCATCAACTCCGTCAAGGAGTCTAAACATGAGGAGAGCCTCCAGGAGACTCTGAGGACGCTCGAGTTCCTGCTTGTCACCGAGGTATGTTGTCATCGTCGAACCAGGCCTCGCTGCAGTACAGTATGCGAGTTACCAATGCTGCAGTACAGTACACAAGTTACAAATGCTGCAATACAGTACGTGAGTTACAAATGCTGCAGTACAGTACGTGAGTTACAAATGCTGCAGTACAGTACGCAAATTACAAATGTTGCAGTACAGTATGCGAGTTACAAATGCTGCAGTACAGTATGTGAGTTACAATTGCTGCAGTACAGTACGCAAATTACAAATGCTGCAATACAGTACTCGAGTTACAAATGCTGCAGTACAGTATGTGAGTTACAACTGCTTCGGTACAGTACGTGAGTTAAAACTGCTGCAGTACAGTATGTGAGTTACCAATGCTGCAGCACAGTATGTGATTTACAAATGCTGCAATACAGTACATAAGTTACAAATGCTGCAGTACAGTATGTGAGTTACCAATGCTGCAGTACAGTATGCGAGTTACAAATTCTGCAGTTCAGTACGCGAGTTACAAATGCTGTAGTACAGTACACAAGTTACAAATGCCACAGTACAGTACATGAGTTACAAATGCTGCAATACAGTACGCCAGTTACAAATGCTGCAATACAGTATGTGAGTTACAAATGCTGTAGTACAGTACACAAATTACAAATGCTGCAGTACAGTACATCGAGTTACAAATGCTGCAGTACAGTACACGAGTTAGAAATGCTGCAGTACAGTACATGAGTTACAAATGCTGCAGTACAGCACATGAGTTACAAATGCTGCAGTACAGTACGTGAATTACAAAAGCTGTACAGTACATGAGTTACAAATTCTGCAGTACATTACGCGAGTTACAAATGCTGCAGTACAGTACACAAATTACAAATGCTGCAGTACAGTATGCGAGTTACAAATGCTGCAGTACAGTACATGAGTTACAACTGCTGCAGTACAGTACACAAGTTACAAATGCTGCAGTACAGTATGTGAGTTACCAATGCTGCAGTACAGTACACGAGTTACAAATTCTGCAGTGTACAGTACATGAATTATAAATGCTGCAGTACAGTATGTGAGTTACAAATGCTGCAGTACAGTACACGAGTTACAAATGCTGCAGTACAGTATGTGAGTTACAAATGCTGCAGTACAGTACACACGTTACAAATGCTGCAATACAGTATGTGAGTTACCAATGCTGCAGTACGCGAGTTACAAATTCTGCAGTACACTATGCGACTTACAAATGCTGCAGTACAGTATGTGAGTTACAACTGCTGCAGTACAGTACACAAGTTACAAATGCTGCAGTACAGTACGTGACTTACCAATGCTGCAATACAGTACGTGAGTTACCAATGCTGCAGTACAGTATTTAACTTACAAATTCTGCAGTACAGTACATGACTTACCAATGCTGCAGTACAGTACGCGACTTACCAATGCTGCAGTACAGTATGTGAGTTTTCAAAGCTGCAGTACAGTACGCAAGTTACCAATGCTGCAGTAAAGCACAGTGTTTCCAGGTGCTGTCAGTGTGCGGCACCGAGTAACGCCGTGCACAGAGGGGCACTGGGGACCCATCGTTTGCAATTTTAAAATGAGCTATGCAGCATAAATTAAGTCCAGTTTGTTCAGTGATGTCTGTGCAACAAGACCCTGTTGTGCACAAGTACCAAGGTACTCAGAGTGTCGAGGACTAGTGTCTTAAACCGGCAACAGCCGGCTCGTAAATACTGTCAGCCAAAGTCAGTCGGTTTTACTTTGAATGTATCTTCTAAGATTGAGTAATTCCGAATGTTGATTGTTTTAAAGTAATATTACACTTGTTTGTTTGTTTAACGACCCCCCAGCACAAAAAGTAAACATCAGCTATTGGGGGTCAAATAATAATGTCACACGTCTTTTCTTGCAGCTAGTTGCGCCAGAGAGGTTGTATCATAGGCACGATATGGTACAGGTTCTGGTGAGTTACTATCATACAGAAATTAATAAGTCGGGATTATTACAAAATGTCGGCATGTAAGCGTTCACGGTCTGACAACTGAATGTCTACTTTTTAACTGGTATTCGTAGCATGTAATTGTAATTTATTTTTTTCTTGGGGCTTTACGGCTTAGCAACATCTATGGTCATCTCGGAAAGATATCGACTTTTGACTGCACACTCATGGTCACTTTATAGTGCTGCCCCCCCCACTGGGAGACCGGGCCTCTGACACTATGTTCTGATATGCCACTCAGTCACATTATCCTGATACTGAGCAAACCAATCCTCATCCTATCTTAGTAATGCATTTTTATGCCATTGGTTTGACTCGGTGGGCTTCGAAACCGTGACCTACATATGAAGCCAGCCAGCGCTCTTACTGATTCATCCACCACGTTGTAACGACAATGTCAATGCCAAATTAATTTCGCGTTAATGTCACTTAAATTTACTTACTCTGACATCAATTCCATTTCAGAGCCGCAAAGACCAATGCTGCATATGGCTATTCTCGGACCTGGCTGTTCTTACATGTATTAAACGGAAAAGTGGACCTGTAAATCGCAAATCGACTCTCCTTTTGTAAGTCCCATTTAGCCGATGAGGCTTTATTTAATGTGGATGTGTGGCTTCCATTTCGTATGATTGTCATCTAAGGTTAAGGTGAGCATCATTAGATTGCTCTACCATACCGACCTGTACGCCATGTCAGAGGCCCGCAGCGGCCCACTCACTCTGCAAGTTTACACAGATTTGCTTTTTGTTCTATCCATTTCTGTCATAATTAAATAAGGGCATCACATTAAAATTGTATTTATGAATTGCGCCAATAGAGAGGCATAATTTCTTACTAATATTCTGCATTAAGTGAATGTATACGGAGTTACCCTGACAATTCCACCACCACCCTGCTGTCCTTGGTTTCATGTAGGAAACTAGCGTACTTGAAACATGTACTACATCCGTTACACTTCACCGTCCTGAACCACAAAGAAAAGGTTGCTTAAGTGAAATAGGAACAGCATCGTCCAGAAAGCCATGTCTGTGTGCACTAACAAGGAGGTAGTGCCAGAAGTGAGGTGTCACGTAATGACGTTAGCACACTGAAGTCGACCGGCCCACAGAGGGCACTGCGTGCAGAGTTTTACATGCTTGGGAAAGGCAGACAGAAACCTGCTCCAACACATACATAGCACATAGACACTTAGCATTTAAATGATCCCAGCTCAGGGCCATGCGCGTTTGCAGACTGATCGTAATGAGTGGTGGGAGAATCAGATTAACAAAACCCTCTACTGTATCACCTAAAGGGCCTTAGAAACACCAGCAGTGGACAAACGCAACAAGTACACCCCATGTCTGCCCCGGTGGCCGTTCAAGTGCTGCCTTCATGAGGCAGTTGGTGGTGGCAGGTCAGCCTGGGCAGGCCTTGTCGTGGATGCATCCTGCCAGACAGCCTCCGTGAGGCGGTTGGTGGTGGCAGATCAGCCTGGGTGGGCCTTGTCATGGATGCACCCTGCCGGACAGCCTCCGTGAGGCGATTGGTGGTGGTAGATCAGCCTGGGTGGGCCTTGTCGTGGATGCACCCTGCCAGACAGCCTCCGTGAGGCGATTGGTGGTGGTAGATCAGCCTGGGTGGGCCTTGTCGTGGATGCACCCTGCCAGACAGCCTCCGTGAGGCGGTTGGTGATGGCAGATCAGCCTGGGCGGGCCTTGTCGTGGATGCACCCTGCCAGACAGCCTCTGTGAGGCGGTTGGTGTTGGCAGGTCAGCCTGGGCAGGTGTTGGCAGGTCAGGCTGGGCAGGCCTTGTCGTGGATGCACCCTGCCAGACAGCCAGTTTTATGTCCTTGCAACATCTAAGGTCATATCAGGACGGGAATTTATATGTAATCAGTCAATCAAGAATGTAATTTATTATGTGGATGGACCGGTGCCAGCCTATTTTGCACTCGAGGCATGGCCAACTACTTTCACCTCCACCCCAACCACCAAATAAAAGAACAACTGATTTGTATAGAAGTGTGACCCCTCACAGATGAGTACTGCGCCTAGTTGGCAGATTGGTCGCACCGGCCCTGGTTGTTAACGCCAATGTTTTTCAATGCATAGCGTGCGTTCACGGCTGAGTGTGGTATAAGGATCCTCTAATTTATATGTTGGTTGGTTGGTTGCTGGAGTTTTATGTCCTTGCTACATCTAAGGTCATATCAGGACGGGAATTTATATGTAATCAATCAATCAAGAATGTAATTTATTATGTGCTTAGGAAATTCTTTAGTGTTAACTGCTATGCTTATGTTTAATATCGTTACTGATATATTACAATGCAACAAACTGTTCCCAGACACAGAACAAAGTACATTTAGAACTTCTGCTTCATTTGGTTTCAGAAAATCGCCTTCCGGGCAGGACTTCGTTGAGAATGTGAAGCACAAAGTGTGGCTCAAGGTGCCTCTGGACGACGTTGAAATAGTGAAAGGTGCAGGTCGTGCTTACTTCACTTTGCCCTGTTTAAAGTTGTTATATTGTCTGAATGGGCAAAATAGAAGAAACTAACTTGCTGCCAATATGCCAACTTTTTCGGAATCGAATTTATATATCCTAAGAAAGGTTTATTTTTCCTTTACAACAATGTTTGCAGTAGGGCACCATATATAGGGAGGTATAATTTTATTGTCGGTGTGTCGAAGAGGAAAAATTGAATAATCTGTTCTGTTCTCTAACTTGATGTTGGCGTCTCCTGCTACAAGGATGTTGGTGTCTGCCTACAGGTGCTGCCACCTTTAGTCAGAAGCAGCTTGTAGACCGAGAGCAGCTTGACAGTGACCTGGCACTTGTGACTCAGATCTCGGACCTCGCCCGCAAACTGAAAGGACCTCACCAGGTGAGTGGAGACGGCGTCCTAAGAGCTCCAACCAATCTCAGCAACGTTTCGCTCTATTGCATTCATTCACTTGTCATTTGTTATTTATCTCGAAATGGAATTACCTAGTAACTGTTAAAATAATGGAACTATTAAAGACTAAATCCTATTGTGAAGCTACAATTGCGAGATTTAGCAGTGAGCATGGTAGATTGCTTGTGTAATCCTCAGCAGCTCACACAACAGCTGCTCCGTGCACGGTGCGGCTCCTATGCATTACTTCAGTGGAGTACACTGTTTTGCAGATGCTGGACGAGGCAGTTCACGAGTTGTTCAGCCAGATCAACAAGCAGCTGTCAGAGCACCAGCTGAAGCCACCACCACCGGACACCTGCCGCGTACAGCTAGTGGCCACCACGCAGTGCGTACATGTTTCCAGTGGGTGGGGCTAGCAGTGTGACATGTCACACAAAAGGGGACTTTACTCTACCGGGGTGATGTAGGGCTAGCAGTGTGATATGTCACACAAAGGGGGACTTTACTCTACCGGGGTGATGTGGGGCTAGCAGTGTGACATGTCACACAAAAGGGGACTTTACTCTACCGGGGTGATGTGGGGCTAGCAGTGTGATATGTCACACAAAGGGGGACTTTACTCTACCGGGGTGATGTGGGGCTAGCAGTGTGACATGTCACACAAAAGGGGACTTTACTCTACCCGGGTGATGTGGGGTTAGCAGTGTGACATGTCACACAAAGGGGGACTTTACTCTACCGGGGTGATGTGGGGCTAGCAGTGCGACATGTCACACAAAAGGGGACTTTACTCTACCGGGGTGATGTGGGGCTAGCAGTGTGATATGTCACACAAAGGGGGACTTTACTCTACCGGGGTGATGTGGGGCTAGCAGTGTGATATGTCACACAAAGGGGGACTTTACTCTACTGGGGTGATGTGGGGCTAGCAGTGTGATATGTCACACAAAGGGGGACTTTACTCTACTGGGGTGATGTCGGGCTAGCAGTGTGATATGTCACACAAAGGGGGACTTTACTCTACCGGGGTGATGTGGGGCTAGCAGTGTGATATGTCACACAAAAGGGGACTTTACTCTACCAGGGTGATGTGGGGCTAGCAGTGTGATATGTCACACAAAGGGGGACTTTACTCTACCAGGGTGATGTGGGGCTAGCAGTGTGATATGTTATTAATTGACTCAGTATTTCATTTACTACCAAGACAATGCCTATTGTAGTCATTGAACACTGCGATTGTTTGATTATTGGCGTATTTCACTCTCAGAAATTCTGCATATATTTAACAGCTACGCGAGGCCCAACTATAGTTAATGATTAACAAATTTGTCACTCTTAGTCTTACAGGTGGTTGTACCATTGTGTGAAGCAGTTCTCAGGTACCTGGCGCCTGAGGAGTCTTGTCTACATTTCACGCTTGTCTGTTCATGCCTGCCACCTGCATGATCCATGAACAAAATCGAGCCTCCTTTTTTGTTGCTCCCTTTTGCTTCTTTAAGCAAAACCAATTTGAATAAAAACTTGGTTACCTTTTATTTACTTTACAGTGAGGAAGTCACAAGTATTACGGTTGTCTTCCCATCACCAGAAAAGAAATCATCGTGGGAGTCATCCTTCATGGAAATTAAGCAGAAATTAGGTAACAGTTTTAGTTTCGCTACTGACGATTTTATTTCAAACAACAATAAATTAATTTTCTATTCTCATGAATCTATTAATTGCTCATCACTTTAATTTTTTTTATAGTACCTTTATTTCCAGCTATGTAGAATATCAGTTTTAACAAACGAAAATGTCTATGATCCTGATGTTGGTGAAGATGCTCCATCCACTGATGGAAGTGTCACACGGGGCAACTGTAACATCGGGGCAGTTGGCTCCACTTGACAGCGTCTGCGCACTTGAAATATAAACAAAACACAGTCAGATACACAGCATGGGCCGCTCACACCTGGAGAACGCACCTGCATCTCCGTGTGCTAAGCCGTGGGCAGTGCAGTTCTACAGGCGAGGTAGACAGGGTGTGCAAAGAAAGTATCGGTTTGGAAATAGGAACGACAATAAACCTATTTTAAACAGTCTGTGACAGGTATTCAGACTGGGTTGCTGCATTAGCTGTTGTGGAGGCAGCCTGTTAGTACAGCGGGTGTCGTCAGGGGGTGCCTGTTTACAGGGCGGCTGCTACCCGAGTAGCACGCCAGGCTATATTATAGCACCACTCGGCCAGCCCTACGAAGGGATTCCAGGTTGGCTGATGACAGATGCAGCACTATAAATAGCACCACTAAGCCAGACCTACGACGGCACACCGCCAGGGGTTCTAGTTGGCTGACGACAGGTGCAGCACTAAAATAGCACCACTCGACCAACCCTACGACGGCACACCGCGAGGGGCTCCAGTTTGCTGAAGACAGGTACAGCACTATAAATAGCACCACTCGACCAGCCCTATGACGGAACACTGCCAGGGGCTCCACTTGCGACAAGTCATCAAAACTTGCTCCCAAATTTCGATTGTATATTTTGGAATGTGTGTTCTCTGTGGCGGAGTGGTTAGAGTGTTTGACTTTTTTCTAGGTCGGCCTCCTAATCTGAAGGTCGGTCGTTCGATTCCCCGTGCCCCCACCTCTGCCAATTTGGATTTCCACCGCTGTGTATAACTTACAGCGACATCAAAGGCCAGTTGCTCTCATACCATGTCTATGTGGTGTGGGAGGTTAAAAATCCCTTGGGTCGGTAAAAGTGTAGACTCAGGCTTTCTATCGACAAACTGTCTAATGGTGAAAACAAGTCTATTCAAACTTATCCATGATAGGCAGTATAAATCTTCAAGGAAAAAAAAAAAATTAGTTCTACGGAATCCACTCCCACAACATAGTGTTCTGTCGGCTGGTGTTCGCTGCACCTACCAGGGGCGACACCAAAACTGCCCGTTTCTCCTTGGGGCCCTTTAAACCAAGGAGCCAACTTTCTCCTTTCATCGAACTATTCAGCTTTAATACAGTCATATCTCAAATAGTTCAATGGCAGTGCTTATAGAAATGTACATATTTACGCAAGTGGGCTATTTCTAATTCACTTCTATAGACTACATCACGGTTCCAGCGGCGCGGTGCATTGTGGGATGCATCAGAGCAAAACATACCCCCCAAAAGCACATGGCACATGCTAATAGTAATACACTGGGTGCAGCTATGAAATGTGCTAGTTTCAGATCATCTCAGCTCTTGTTTGAAACATAGAATACCAACTAAAAAAATATATCTAATAAATTAAGATATTAATCTTTTATCCAGCATTGCATTGACATCAATATAATCAGCACATCTTATGCCATGTGCATTTAGATTTAGAAAGATCTAGGCACTCAGACTAGTGTTAGAGCCATAGCCAGTGTACTCAATGCATTGTCAATGGCAGTGAGCAATCTCCATACAGAAAAAGTAAAATATTGATCAAACCACACCACCTAGAGACAACCCGCTTGGAACACATATAGAAAACATGTTTATCAAAAAGATTATATTAAATTAATATGGTTAGGGTTTTGGATTTCTATTAATTTTGAATAAAACTGATGTTTTTCACTGCGCGTATAGGCAAACTCAATGGCCGTGGGCCTTTGCTTTGCTCCCAACGCCGTTTTCAGCGCATGCGCAGTCGGAACCATGATCTAGTTTATCACACAGATGTGTATGGCTATATTACTGTCAATTGAAAGTTGCGTTGGTTTTGAGCTATCGATTCAAACAGGTGTTTATCTTTTTAATATTTCTTTTTTCTTTTTAATAATTATCTTCGGTAACCAGCAACTCTAAGTAACGGAAAGCCCCCCGAGTTCCTGCAGGCCCTGCAGATCACCAAGACGCGTGCCGGCATGCAGTTCTCATGCGCTGCCCCAATCGAGGGGCTCAACGCCAGCCAGCAGCGGGACGTCTGGGTGTGCAACAGTGACGGCTATGTGGGACACATGTGTCTGCTCAGCCTCCAGCCAGAGCCAATTGTAACCCTCAACACACCCGTCCCAGGATGCGATTCACGGATCCTCTGTATCTGCGCAATGCCAGCATTCCACAGCTGCAAAAGGTCAGTCACGTGATGTTTCCCTTATTCATTACATTGAGTTGGCGCAGGTCGGATCCCTTGAACCTATCAACGGTCAGTGCTGCAGCATGGGTTTTCCGGTATTTGTGATACGTTTGTCGAGGTAAATATGTTAGTTCTAAAGTGACTGGTGTAAGAAGGGTCTTACGTATACACCGACACAATCATTAAACCCGAACATATGTATTTCTAAAGGTTCACGAGGAGAAATTAGTGTCTGCCATCACAGAATTTAACTTCTAAAAGGATAGCAAGTTTTCCTAAAAGAGAACATTGTAAATTCCAGACCGATGCTAGTTGCCAGCTAACTCTAACACAGCTACTACTTATACAATGTTGTTGGGGAGCACAGTAAGGCTGTGTAACGTTAGCGAATTGTAGGAGTGTGCAGGCATCGACCGGACATTCCAGGTGGTATGCTCGTAGCGACTCATAGTGGCCAACATTGACTACGTCTGAGGACCTTGGTAGAGTTGTTCTGGTAGAGAAGAGTGTGTGTCTGGGAGAGTTGCTCTGGTAGAGAATGGTGAATGTCTGGGAGTCTTCTGGTAGAGAGTAGTCACTGTCTGGGAGAGTCTTCTGGTAGACAGTGGTGACGGTCTGGGAGAGCCTTCTGGTAGAGAGTGTTGACTGTCTGGAACAATCTCCTGTTAGAGAGTGGTGAGTGTCTGGGAGTCTTCTGGTAGAGAGTGGTGACTCTGGGAGAGTCTCCTGGTAGAGAGTGTTGACTGTCTGGGATAGTCTCCTGGTAGAGAGTGGTGAGTGTCTGGTAGAGCCTGTTGACTGTCTGGGAGAGTCTTCTGGTAGAGAGTGTTGACTGTCTGGGACAGTCTCCTGGTAGAGAGTGGTGAGTGTCTGGGAGTCTTCTGGTCGAGCGTGTTGACTGTCTGGGAGAGTCTTCTGGTAGAGAGTGGTAACTGTCTGGGAGAGCCTCCTGGTAGAGAGTGGTGAGTGTCTGGGAGAGTCTACTGGTGGAGAGTGGTGAGTGTCTGGGAGAGTACTGGTGGAGAGTGGTGTGTGTCTGGGACAGTCTCCTAGTAGAGAGTGGTGAACGACTGGGGGAGATCTTGTAGAAAGTCGTGACTGTCTGGGAGAGTCTTCCGGGAGAGAGTGTTGTCTGTCTGGGACAGTCTCCTGGTAGAGATTGGTGAACGTCTAGGAGAGTTCTTGTAGAGAGTGGTGAGTGTCAGGGAGAGTCTTCTGGTAACACGACAACACAAAAATGTACTTACTTGTACACAATACTGTTCTTTAAGTTGGCCTCTAGCTGTTCCACAACTAGAAGGAAGAGTTGTGTGGAGAAGATGTGTCTATGTACTTATCCATGATACTGATCTTGCACTGTTGTAATTTCTGCATTCCAACTTTTTCAATTAAGATAACTGTGGGTGGTTGAAATGGTTTCCCAACTAACAAAGAGCGCCTGTTCTGTTTTCTAGAAAGGGGGCGGCGGGGCACCGGCCAGGGGCGAGGCGCGCACCCATGCCTTCCACATCGCCCATCACGATCCGTGTCGAGTCGTTCGACGGCAGGCCCGAGGACGGGGACGAGTCGCTGTCCGACCTGTCCTCCTCCACCAGCGACCAGGGCAGCGATGATGACCAGGACGACAGCACCCTGCACATCCACTCAGGTGGGCCACACACATCCCTGTGCCCTTGGTTCAAACAGCCGTGTGTGGTACATGGTCTGAGCCCGCACGGGGCCTTCCCACACAGTTCTGCTTTAGTATTAATGATCTACACATGGGCGGCCTAGCACCAAGCTACTACACATCTGAACCAAGACTGCTATATTGCCAAACTGCCTTAACACGTCCGTGCCTCCTCTTCCTCCTCCTTATTTGTCTGGGGGTTACCGTAGCGTATGGTCGTTCTTAGAGGGTTGTGTACCACTTTTGTTACGCGGAAACGAAAAGTGAAAACATTCCAAACATAGCAAATAATAAGAGAAAATATTCCAAACAATAGCAGAATACATATTCATATGAAGGTTTATGTGTTGTGCAAATGTCGGAGTTGAAATTTAGTTCTTTCACTTTTTGATTTTGATCTTATACAAATTGAGAAAGTCGTTAAAATTAACCATGTAACATCCATTCATAACATCATTTTAACACACACAACAAATTCAAACAAGATTTTATTTAAACCAAAAGAACTGTTTTTACAAGAAAAAGGTTGAAAAAACGTTTGGGTTGATGTATGGTGAGATATGTACATTTTCAGTTTAGCATAAAATCATATAAGCATATTTTGGATACATTTTGTAGGATAGATTAAATACAATTAGTATTGCTAACAATCTTAATACACAGAGTCAACAATAACTATTTGACTTACTACCCCCCAAAAAGAAGGCAAAATCATGTAATGTGGAACCTAAAAATGTGGTGCTATACGAAGTTACCAAAACATGGATTCACAGTGAATAGTAAGATAGCTGTGTGCACGCGCAATACAAAGTGGAAGACCAGTCCTGATTGCATGTAGGGAACCCCATTAATATTTAATTATGCCTCAGCCTTCAACATTGACCCATCTGAAATCGCTCCACTTAGATTGTTGCATATGCACACACATGTGAAAGACCATGGTGTTGAATAGTAAGATAGCTGTGTGCACGCGCAATACAAAGTGGAAGACCAGTCCTGATTGCATGTAGGGAAGGAACCCCATTAATATTTAATTATGCCTCAGCCTTCAACGTCGACCCATCTGAAATCGCTCCACTTAGATTTTTGCATATGCACACACATGTGAAAGACCATGGTGTTGATGACACTGGTGTTAGACATGTGGCTGTAATCCAGACACTGAGGCAGGTTAATGTATGTATACATGCATGTGTAAGCCCGTATGTTTTGATGACAGTGGTGTAAGGCATGTGGCTGTAATCCAGACACTGAGACAGGTTAATGTATACATGCATGTGTAAGACCGTATGTTTTGATGACTGGTGTGAGGCATGTGGCTGTAATACAGACAGGTTAATGTATGCATGCATGTGTAAGACCGTATGTTTTGATGACACTGGTGTGAGGCATGTGGCTGTAATACAGACAGGTTAATGTACACATGCATGTGTAAGACCGTATGTTTTGATGACAGTGGTGTGAGGCATGTGGCTGTAATACATACATGTTAACATATACTCGCATGTGTGTAAACCTGTAGCAGCAGTAAACCTCGTCAAGGTACCACTATGCTAAGATGGGTCCGACACTACATTGTGTGGAAAAGGCCATGAGACCCGACTAAGTGATCAGTCCAACTAGATTTAATTAAATTAATATGTTATGTTTTTTAATAGACATACTGGTTTCTAACTCAAATTTATAATAAAAAAAGTAATGTGCATACCTAAACCGATCGAATTGAGACGGGTTAACTATGTCATCCGCCCAAACAACTGCTCAACTGTGTTGACACTTGCTGTTGTGTCCCGCCTCCTCAGTGAGTACATTGGGAACTGTGCGTGTGACCATCTCAGTGTTGTCGAATCATTGTCCTCGTGCTAAGTGCATCTTCCACAAGACGCACGGCTCGTTGTAACAGACCTGTTATCTGTGTTGTAGGGCCCAAGCAGGCGGGGCGGTCCCGCTCGCCCTCCCTGACCCGCTGTGAAAGTGGGCGGGAGGGTGCGGCCCTGCTGCAGGACCCGTACAAGAGCACCATGTGGCTGGGAACGGAGGACGGCTGGTGAGCATGCCCTGTAGTCACTCATGTGTCACATTAGGCTTTAAATAATTCAAATTTAGTTTGGACATCGAAAAATGTAGTCAACCATTTCGAGATATCTTGGGAAAGTATTTTATCCAACAATTTATATTTCTTTGAATAAGAGTGCTATCAGCACTCAAGTAGTCTGGAGGAATTTCGAGTTCAGGTGGAAATGTTGTACAGACTTCTTGTTATGGTTGATATGAGTTAATTATAGTAAAGTACGAGTCGACACTTCGAGTTCCAGTTAGTGACTGACGTTTATTCTATCCACAGTTTCCTAGGCAACCTACCAGTCGCAGCTGGTTCCCTCGTGTACCCGGTTGACCCATATATCTTACATCTCCCTTTCATCAGAATTCATGGACTACAACAACTCCCCACATACAATAAATATGATAAATACAATAACTTACATCATGCAACAAATCTAATAAATTACAACAGATGATAAATACAATAAATATCGACTACCTCCCCCCATAAATGTTAACAGTCCAAGAGCATTTATTTGATAACGGTAGAGATACGTGTGAGTCTCCATTAACACAGGAATATCCATTGATACAAGAAACAACATCTTACACGCCTACAATAACTTTATAACTATTAACAACTCGAACAACTTTATGTTTTGATGACAGTATGCGATAACAAGTGATAATATGTAATTTTAGCTGACATGCACAATGTAATTACTCTAATAAATATTGATTTTCTGTACACTTGATTATAGCGTTCAGTATAATGTTGTATTATTTATGTTTTAATTATTGAAGTTACTTAAACATTATCTTATTTTATGTTCTAACATCTCGTGATACCACACGTGGTTAATTTAATTTAATTGCTGGGTATATACACATCAGTATACATCAATTTCGGTGTGGTGTGAAATCCATTCCAGATTTTATTCGTTTTGTAAACCTTGAATGATTAGCATTGACTTATCTTCTATAGTTAATATGCACTGTACTTAAATAACATGTTCAAACTTGACCAATTGTCTCTTGACACCACCAGACATGCAAATGAGTGAACTTGGACTCAAAAACCCATTCTGTTAACCGGGCGAATATCCCGGCCGTATCTACTGGTATATGGAATTGTCTGTATATCCTTTGTCTTTGGGGAGCTGGGTTTTTTCATCAACATTTTTTGATTTAAACATGTGTCGGCGATTTCTTTTTATGAAATGATGTTGTTTATTTACAATAACGTAATCCCGTGGACCAGGTGTATTTGCCTTCACAATTTTACCAGATTGCCATTCGCCTCTGTGGTCCAGATAACGTACCCGTTCTCCTATTCCCAATAATTTGTGTTCCGGACCTGCACTTGTATCATAGTATCTTTTTTGTATTTGTTGTGAATGATGTATTTCGTTTCTCTTCGATAGTTGTGGCTGTGGCCTTAATTGTTTCTCCAAAATCGGAATTTTTTATCTGAGTGTTCGAGACATTAATAATTTAGCTGGAGAGGCACCCATGCCTTGCAAGGTTGTATTTCTGTAATTCAGCAAGGCAATGTTAATGTCTTTTTTGTCAAGCACTGATTTTTTAATCATACGTTTAATGGTTTGTACATATCTCTCAACCTGACCGTTACTTTGGGGGAACATTGGATTTGAAAAGACCGGAATAAATTCATATTCATTTGCAAAGCGCAAATACTCAGCACTACTGAATTGAGGTCCATTATCTGAAACTACGTATTTTGGTATCCCGTACCTACCAAATACCTGCCTCATAGCATCAATTATAGACATACTTGTTGTACTTGTCAACTCTATCACTTCTGGGAATTTTGTGTAGTAATCCACCAATAGCAAATATGTTGTGTGTTCAACATATAACAGGTCCACCCCAATCTTATAGTACGGTATATCTATTACTTCATGGCTTATCAAAGGTTCAGCGGCTTGTTTATTTCGTAATCCCTGACATATTTGGCAGCGTGACACCATGTCTTCAATGTGATTACCTAACCCAGGCCAAAAAAATGGTATCACGTGCCAATTGTTTACATCGTACCACACCCAGATGTGACTCGTGTACCCTGTTTAACATTTCTTTTTGTAGGGCTTTAGGGATAATAATGCGGTTATCTTTGAGTAAAATGTCGTCGTGTATTGTGATGTTAGATCTGTACGTAAAAAATGGTTTTATTCTGGGGTGCAAACCCCTGTTATGTTTGGGCCACCCCTCTCTTGTTAATACTATAATTTTCTGTAAAGCGTTGTCTTTTGCCACCTCTGTTTTGATTCTGTTCATAATGTTATGCTCTATGTCCACTGCTGCCACCGTTATGTCGTTGTCGAATAAGTCATCCGGGCTCGTTAGTGTTGTGTGTGCCCGTGACAGTGTGTCTGCAAAAAACATTAGGGTGCCTTTAGTATGGACCACAGATATGTCGTAATTTTGCAAACGCATTCTCATACGCTGCATTCTTGCAGATAAGGTATGTATTGGTTTGTTCATAATTGCTACTAGAGGTTTGTGATCGGTCTCAACGGTTACAGTTTTCCCAAAAATATATTCATGACATTTTTTACATCCGAAACAAATTGCTAGCAATTCCTTTTCTATTACAGCATAATTTGATTGCGTTTTATCCAAAGCCTTCGACGCCATGGCAACTGGCCTCTTTTCCTGAAATAATGTTGCTCCCAGCCCAGATTTGGAAGCGTCCACTTGTAAAACTATGTCCTGATTGGCATCATAATATTTCAGGATGGGGGCTGTAGTTAACAGATGCTTAAGTGTTTCAAATGCTTTTATTTGTTCTGTTTGCCAGTGCCATGCGATGTCTTTGCTTAGGATTACCCGTAAAGGTTTGGTTACTTCCGCCATGTTGGGTATAAACTTACTGACGTAACCAACCATCCCTAGAAACCGTTGTACAGCTTTTTTGTCCTGGGGTGTAGGCAAATCAATAATAGCCTGAATGCGGTTTTTTTTAGGTAACAGACCATTGGATGTTAACAAATGACCTACATAGTTAACTTGTGATTTGCATATTACAGATTTTTTAGGGTTAAGCTTCAAATTACATTTCCTGGCTCTTTCTAACACTGTTTTAAGTCGACTGTTATGTTCTTTAACATCTTTACCATAAACTAAAATGTCATCTGTTATCACATTAACACCTTCTAACCCTGACAGTATCCCATTCATTTCTTCAATAAATATGTCACCAGCTGTCTTTATCCCGAACGGTAAACGCGTATACCTGTACCTGCCCCATGGCGTGTTGAATGTGCACAAATGAGAGCTGGCCTCATCCAATTCAACCTGCCAATACCCGCTATTAGCATCTATCACTGAGAATACTGTGGCCCCATTCGTATTTGCAACTACCTCTTCAATAGTACGGGTTGGATAAGGGCCTCTTAAAATTGCTTTATTTAATTTGGTAGGATCTAAACAAATCCGTATCTTACCGGGTTTCCTCACAATAGTTATGGAACTGACCCAAGGGGTGGGTTCCGATTGTTTTACTATGACTCCTAATGCTAGCATTCTATCTAACTCATTGCGTACATCAAGGGTTATTGCATGGGGTATCCTCCTTGGGGCATCAACAATAGGGGTTACGGTGGTATCAATATGAATGTGAGCGTTAACTTTTATTTTCCCAAGACCCTGAAATACATCAGCAAAGGTATTTACCAGTTCATCAGCACTTGATTCTTGGTCCATTACGTCTGATATGGAATCCACTCTCGTAATCAAATTCAGTTCGACACACGCACACTTTCCTAGAAGGGGGCTCCCTTCTTTTGTGACTTGGAATTTTAATGGATGACCACGGATTTCGATCCATGACTCCCCCATCGGCGGGATTCGCTGACCTGAATATGTCACGAGGTGACAACGTGATGGTGATAACGCCAACCCACCAATTTTGTCATAAACCTCTCTTGGAATGATGTTTGCCTGCGATCCCGTGTCCAGCTTGAACTTGATCACTTGGCCGTTTACTACGATATTGGCATACCATAGACTATCCTTATCTGCATCGTTGTCGTTCAGTGTACCCACGAACAGATCGTGTGTGACGTCATCTCCCTCGTCCCTACGTATCCACTGTATCGTGTCATCGTTTCGATCGACGCCCACTTCATTGACTACTGTACGTCGATTCGCATTACTTTTACACATTTTAATAAATTGTCCACTTCGTCCACAGGCAATGCATTGCTTGTCTTTTGCTGGGCATCGTCCTTGTAAGTGTTTGTATCCACAATTAAAACACTTCGGACCAGATAAACTGGAATGTGAAGACATTTGTTGTTGATGTGTCGTCCGTCTCCATGGCGCCGCCTGGCGCTGTGACGTCATGCCGTGATTTACTTTGGAAATCATATCGACATTTTCAGCTGACACATTATACGACACATCTGTTAACAACTCTGATCTGTGCTCACTCAACCGACACATATTAATGCACATATCCAATGACAAATTGTTAGTCTGCAATAAACGATCTCGGAGGTTTTTGCTTTTGATGCCACATACAAGTCTATCACATAATAATGAGTCCTCGAGAGCACCGTATTGACAAAAAGACACTCGATTTCGAAGCGTTCTGATGTACGTGTCCATTCCTTCGTTTGTCTGGTTGAGCGTATTAAACTGGTATCTGACCACCGTAATGTTCGTCTTACCTTCGCAATATTTTTTGAAAGCCGCAATTAAAATTTCTATCTTGTCCCGATCAGCTGTATTTATATCCAGTGTGCGATGTATCTTCTGTGCTTCAGCCCCTGCTACGTGTAAAAACACGCAGCACTGGACTTTTTCCGACTTGTTACTTACTCCGGCCGCTGTCGCATAAATCTTGTATGAATCAATCCATTGATACCAGTTCAGAGTGAGATTGCCCTCTAGGTTGAGTGGCATCGGGGGTTTTAATCCAGATAATGCCATAATCCCTGAAGGCAAGCCACATCTGACACCAAGTAAAGTACGAGTCGACACTTCGAGTTCCAGTTAGTGACTGACGTTTATTCTATCCACAGTTTCCTAGGCAACCTACCAGTCGCAGCTGGTTCCCTCGTGTACCCGGTTGACCCATATATCTTACAATTATGGTCTAAGGTAATAATTTCCAGAGGGTGTGCACAATTTCATCCGGTGGCATTTTTGCAAATCCAATATGCCCACCATCGCTGACCAATATTATTAAAATGGATATTACTCAGTCAATACTTGTGCTAGAGATGTAATCTTGGGCTCTATACCTAGGTCTTTAGGTATAGGGAATCGAATGGAAGAATTATTTATCTGATTCGAGAACTGTGTCACCTTAAAAATTCAAAATGGCCACCAAAATATACCCTATATAATCATTGAACTCATGCTTTGACCACTAGATGCAAGATGTATAAACTGTCCTAGTACATGCCCGTATGTGAAAGCTATTCGACTTTAATATGCAAGATCATTCAAAGCCAGTTAAGTATGATGTGCAGCAAGAGACGTACAATAGGCCCAAGAAGCCCCTCCCAGATAGCACACAGCCGTCGGGCCGACGTCGGCTATTGGTCGCACCGTCGCGATCGACTTTCCACCGTCGGGCCGCCGTCGGGCCACCGGTGGATTTCCGACGTTAGGGTTCAATCCCTTTCCACTTTTGAGCCACCATCGGGCCACCGTCGGGCCGCCGGTAGTGTTTCGACGTTGGGAATCAATCCCTTTCCACTTTTGAGTCACCGTCGGGCCTTCGTCGGCCCGACGGCGGTGTTCCGACATTAGGGTTCAATCAAAACTTCCACTTTTGAGCCGTCGGGCCACCGTCGGGCCACCGGTGGATTTCCGACGTTAGGGTTCAATCCCTTTCCACTTTTGATTCACCGTCGGGCCATCGTCGGCCCGACGGTGGTGGGCCGCCGCAGGTTTGCATTCATTTTCCACGTCTCGTACACCGTCGGGCCACCGTCGCCCCGACGGTGGTGTCCCGACCTTAGGTTTTAAACCTTTTCCACTTTTGAGCCACCGTCGGGCCACCGTCGGGCCGCCGGTTGTGTTCCGACGTTAGGGTTCAATCCCTTTCCACTTTTGATTCACCGTCGGGCCATCGTCGGCTCGACGGTGGTGGGCCGCCGCAGGTTTGCATTCATTTTCCACGTCTGTTCCACCGTCGAGCCACCGTCGAGCCGACGTGGTGGGCCGCGCATGCGCAGTTCTTTAAATTTGGATTCCGGCTCGAGTCGCCCGCGGAACACGTGAGATTGTTGATCAGTGTTCTTTTTCTACCAGTAACTCCAGAAATAACCGGAATTTTAACGAATTATTTAACAGGTATGTTTATTAATATGTTTAGATTATTTTGTAAAAGTTTTGTAATTTATTACGAAGTATTAGTGGAATTATTCGTGTTAATACGATTTGAATCATCCGATACGGTTTGTTTACTTCGAATCGCCATCTGACTCGAGTCGCCGGCTCGAGTTGCCAGCGCAACACGTGCGATTGTTGATCAGTGTTCTTTTTCTACCAGTAACTCCAGAAATACCTAGAATTTTGAGGAATTATTTCACAGGTTTGTTTATTAATATGTTTATATTATTTTGTAAAAGTTTTGTAATTTTTTACGAAGTATTAATGGAATTATTCGTGTTAATACGATTTGAATTACCCTGTACGGAATTTTGACGAAGGACCGCCATCTTGGTTTTTTCCGAGAAGACACTGTCACTATAGTGTCACTACGTACAGACTATATTAAATTTATATGCTATGGGTTCTCGCTTTCTATTAATTTTGAATAAAACTAATATTTTTACAGTGACAGTGTCTTCTCGGCTCGTCGGCCCGACGGCGTTTGTCGCCGTCGCCCCGACGGCGGCCCCGACGGCGTCGGGGCGACGGCGGGAGGTTGGACAAAACAACGTCGGCCCGACGGCGTTTTCCACCGTCGGGCCGCCGTCGGGCCGCCGTCGGGCCGACGACTGTGTGCTGTCTGGGAGCTGATTCCCCCAGAACAAGCTGTCCACCACATACCTCCTCTATTGCTACTAGCTTCTCAAGCAGTCATTAAGTGTCCTGAATACAACGGCTACAACACTTACTTGTGTCATCAAGACGCCATGTTCCCTCAAACACATTCCGAAGTCGTCTTTCTACTGCTCATTGACTGACCTCCCCCCCCCCCTGCTCAACCTGATACCATCAAAACCACAATCGAAAGGGGCCTGTCACTTGCCAAAGCTGCAGGTGATCGATGTACTGATCTTCACAGCTGATCAGCAGCTCTACAATGTCACCACGGACATACTGTTCCACAAGCCCTTATATTTCAAGTCACGGCTGGCAGCGGGATGAAAGAGGTTCTAGCTAGAACATTTGGAAGTGTGGACAAAATGCTAAATGGAAAGAAATGCCCCCAAAACTTTCAAGCCCTTAGAATGTTAGTGGAGGAGTTGCTCCGTGATGTGGTACAGGAGCCAGAAGTTGTTTTGTTCACTCGCCTCATCAAAGTGTTTGAAGCTCAATCAAGTTGCAGCAGGACTATGAAGATGTATACTGATAACCTTGTCAACACAGTGATCATAATGATGAACCTTTTCTGTGGAGCGCATGAGGGCGACTGGGCTCTTCACCTCTTCACTGCAGAAGCCATTCTCCCTTATTTCCGCTCTGCTGGCCGCCACAACTATGCATGCTATAGTGCCTTCTACATCCATCAAATGAAGTATCTCAATCCGGAGATGATGAAGAAACTACAACAAGGAGCATTCGTGCATCACATCCAAGGAATCTACAACTCAACTTGGATGGACATGTTCATAGAAACAACATACATGTGGCTGGGCGATGAGCCAGCTGGAACTACGCGAGTGGCAACTGACTACCATCAGATGGTGAAGTGGGCCCTCAGCTTTGCCATCACAATGTAACGTCGACGGCTGGTGTTGTGAGTGGTGTGGACAGGCTAATGAGAAATCAATACAGGTAATGAAGGAAAGTAGATAAAGAGTGATAGGTAGGAGAGTGAGACTCCCTGGTTTATTATCTTATATAGGTTTCTAGAATCCAAGATGGTGGTGGTCACAAGGGTTGATCTCCCAATCCCTAACAGGTATTCATCTACCCACCAATCAAGAGTTTAATCTCTTATATCCAAGGCTTGTCATGCTGGCCACAGTGCCTTGTGGTGTGTAGTGATCCATAAATAACACCTGGGGGGAGGGGTATGTGAGGCAACTCCTCCAAAGACTGTATCTAAGAAGTGACACTCCTCCTCTATAATATTTTACTATGCAATTTCTATACTTAATGAGTAATAGTTTACCAACTCCACATATCGCTCATATGCCTTTGGGTTTTATATATTACCATTTACCATTATATAGACAAGTTGCAATTTATTATTGTAGAGTTCATATATCCTCATATGTCATCATATCGGAAAATCTTTCAACAAGATGGAATCTGAGGGTCGAATCAAGGTAGATAAGACCAATCGCTTAAACAATGTGTCTATGACCAGGAACTGATTTATGCACGTGTCATTGATCTACTTGCAAGTTTACGGGAGATCAACCTTGATGATTGGCATGTTGGCATACGAGTCAGCTGCATATCCACCATCAATGTTCAACCCAAGCCATGAAACGAAAATCATGAAGTCAAAATCGAACTTGAGTAGAGATAGTTGGTGGTGTACAGATTGACCGGCATGATCTCTGTTCCACACACTGGGAGGCTGATATTGCATGCCATCTCACAGATGATCTTCTGGCAATTCATGAGATCTCTTGAGCAGATACTGTAGCTTCATTGCATGAATTAGGCATGACAACTGTTATCAAAATTGGGAAGAAGGGAATACTCTCCCTCTCTAAAGTTGGTGATGTGAAGGCTGATATGAAATTAGTGCAAGCTCAGGCCACTAAGTTCATATGTGCAGCATATGGAAAGGTAGCAGAGCTGTGCACATCCATGACCGAATGCAGGGTCAAGATGTGGCATTCAAAAACAGGGAAGCCTGGGGCATCATTGGTTAAAGTCTGCTCCCTTGCACCAACCGATGATGCGTTTGTCGAAAACATATATTGAAGCTAATTCACTGCAACTTCAAGACCTCTGGGTGTTCAACTGCAGCTTGCAGCTTTGCAGCAGCGGATGGCAGAGGAAGGATGCACAGTGTTTTGTCTGTGTGAGGATGGGGAGGCATGTAAGAACCAGACAAGGACACTGATGAGTAATGTGCACAAATCATGCTCCAGTTACTGGTCGTTTGCAACATAAATGTCTATGAAGTTATTTGTTTGAACGAATGAAATTTTAATTTTAATTTTAGTTGTGTTTTTTGCAGTTGATATATGCTGTATAAGAATTATTCAAGTATAATAACCCAGAATACTATATTCGCTCCTCAGCTCTACCCACCAGTGATTGGGTGATAGAGCCTGGGGATAGTCATCTGCTCCAACCTACTCAACCTCAGGTCCAATGGTGGCGCCACCTCCCAATGCTCGCCATCTGCTCATTAACCTCATTCACTGTACCACCAAAACCTGGTTGTTCCTCTAGCCAAATATAATACACTCTAACCCACTATCATGTCTTCCTCTTATTCATTATGTAGGTCAACTAGTATTATATATATTTTACCTCGGTACTAAGCTCGGTACTATCATGTCTTCCTCTTATTAATTATGTAGGTCAACTAGTATTATATGTATATATTTTACCTCGGTATACAGCCTCAGGCTAGCCTCAGGCTAGGGAGAAGGAAGCACGTGAGGTACCAGCAATTAGCATATACAACTCACGACTGGATTACGTGTCGTTGGGTTGCTGCATAATTTAGTCTATCATACAAGCTAATACGCAGTAAGTATCATAAAAACTGTGGTAAGCTTAATTATGATGCGTGGTTAGCTTAATCATGTTGCATTAGAGCATCATTATGGAAAGTTTAGACTTTCTTTGGGTCCTTTTTGGAAAACGAGTTAATTTTGGTTATAAAAGAAACCAAGGATAGAATCCTTCTCGAAGGATTGAAAACCGGTCATTAGCGGTTCTGTCAACACGTCGAGTCACCGTGTGATTATGGTAGAGATGTGGGCTCTGCTCGTCTCATGTGGAAATTCTCTCGTACTCTAATAGAGAGTAATTTTGGAGATGCTCCTGGGTTTCTTTTATAGACTCCCCTAGACAAAACTTTTTCAGGCGTTTCTCCGAGTTTCGTAGCATTTTCTCCAACTTGTTGACGTAGTAGTCACAGGTGGGAGAAGTGTGCGGGACAGAGGGATGGGCGGGCCGATACACTGGTCCCGACCCCGCGTAAGGTTTGGGCTTGACCCACAACCCACGCACAAATTTAGCTTATTACGCCTGTGTTATAACGGTATAAACACGTTCTCTAACACCAATAGATGTCCAAATGAGTTTGAAACAACCATATTGTGACATATATATATACCAGGACTGACCAAAAATCTTTGTTTCAGCTCCCGATGGCCACGAAGCGGAGTAAGCGCGGTGCAGCAGCAGCCGAGGGGCGTGTTCCGAGTGGAGGGGACGAGGAGTACGACTCCTCACCCGTGTTGTCGGCAGTGCCTTCGACACAGCCCGGGGCGCATATTCTCTCCGATGAGGACATAGTGCCTGACGGCACCGCGGCTCAAAATTGGGAGTCGCGGTTTGCGGCGATGGAGAGTCATATAATGGCTCTCAAACCACCAGTGTCTCGTAAACGGCAAATGCCGAGTGTTCAAGAGGAGTCTTCTTTGGAGGATTTCTCGGAGACAGACTCAGAGATGGAGCTTAGGGCTCCTCCTCCTTCTCCTAAGCGGAGGAAGAAGAAGAAACATTGTTTCTTCGGGTGATGATTTCACCAAGGAAAGGGGGAGGACTGGGCTTCGCAAAAAGCACAAGACCAAGTCCAAGAAGAAGAAGAAGAGGAAAGATTCTTCTTCTTCTGACTCGTCCACGGATTCCACTTCCACGGAATCGGACTCAGACACGCAATATGAAGGTGTCTATGCTGCCATTGGGGGCAAAGTGGCTAAGAAAGTCGAGAAGCCAAGGGCTAAGCGTGTGAAAACCACTACGCTTATGCGTGAGAACATTAATGGCCATTTCCGCACGTTTAAGCCGGCGGAGATTATTTCTAAGTTATCAGATGAGTTAACAGCATTAAAGGTGTTCCCAACTCCATCATTAAGGAGATGGATCGAGATGTCAATATGACGGAGGACCGTAAGAGATTTGAGGGTGTGTTGCACACAGTGCATAAGGCGGTGCTTGGTACCCTAACAGCCATTGCTCCTGTAGCAAACAGAATGCAACGAGAAAATAAGTTCTCGTCTTTGGCGAAGACGATGGACAAAGGTATTGCATTGTTGGCGGCGGCTGGTAATTACCTGTCGTATCGAAGATATGAAAATGTTTTCAAGTCGGTTTGCACAGATGCTGGCAAAGAAGTGGCTCGCTCAAAGAAGGTTACTGATAATGATGGGAAAGAGTTTATGCTCTTTCTTGCTCCAGAGCCGATTAAAGGGAAACCTTTATATAACACGAAAATGTTTGGCGGTCAACTACAATACCTCTATAAAGAGGTAGAAACTGCAGCCAAGAGTGGCAAAAACATGGATGGTAAGAAGAAACAGGAAACTATTCGTTTCAAAAGGTCACGAGGGTATTTTCGTCCACGGCGGTTCACCAGGGGAACCAGACCGGGCTCAAACTTCGGTCAAGCTTTTCGGGGCCGGGGCGCTCGCTCAGGCTGGACCGACAACACCGCACGGCCACTGGGCCGAGGTGTCAACTCGCCGAGACCCTTCCCCCGGGGCGGGTCCAAGTAGAGGTTGAAACACAAACGTTACAAGTCCTTCCAGCCTCTAAAACCACACAAACTGTAAGCAACTTTGTGGCTGGTAATATTAATAATCATATTTCTGAGTGGCACAAAATTACTAGTGACCAAGAAATTTTACAAATAGATAGGGGTGTTCATATTCCCTTCACACAATTTCCGGTACAAGGCAGGATACCTTTTCCTTATAACATTGAACTGGTTGAACGAGAGGCACTAACTAAACAGGTACAAAAATTCTTTGAGAAAGGAATTATACAAAAAGTGACATACTGTTCAGGAGAGTTTATTTCAAACATCTTCTCGAGACCAAAGCCTAATGGTGAGGTTCGAATGATCCTGGATTTAACAATCCTTAATAAAATGGTTTAATATCGACATTTTAAAATGTTCTCGCTAGATACAGCACGCGATCTGATTACGCCAGATGCGTGGATGGCTAGTGTTGATTTACAAGATGCATATTATACGCTTCCCATAAGAGAAAAAGACCGGAAATTTCTACGGTTTCTTTGGGATAACCAACTCTATGAGTTTACCTGTATGCCGAATGGTTTAGCTTGTGCCCCTCGTTTATTCACTAAACTGCTTAAACCTGTTTTCTCAGTAATGGCGCGGAAAGGTCATATAATGTTTCCATACATAGATGATTCCTTTATTATAGCATTAACACAAATTGATTGTGGGAATGCAGTTTTGGATTTATGTGCATTACTTACTAAATTGGGGTTTTATGTACATCTACAAAAGTCAGTGTTTAAACCAACAAAACAACTCAAATGTTTAGGGTTTATTCTGGATACACAGTCTCTTACAGTGTCGATAACAGAACAAAAACTAATTAAGTTTATGAATACAGCGACCCAGCTTATTAAGTTACAAAAACCTAAAATTAGACAGGTCGCAGTCCTTATTGGGATAATGATATCGTATGCACCCGCTATTCTATACGGGAAGGCCCATATTAAATCTCTAGAAATAGATAAAAATTTAGCGTTAACACGAACTAAAGGGAATTTTGAGCGAAAGATGTTTATTTCGCAAGAAGTGCTACAGGATATTGCATGGTGGATGCAACACATAGCAAGTTCACCAGAACCAATCTGAATATGGCGAAACCTAATACGGTAATTACAACTGATGCTTCGCGTTAGAAGGTTGGGGAAGCTCATCGAGATGGTGTCACAACAGAGTAATGGCTATGCTGAAAAAAAATCAGACCCATATTAAAATGCGCTAAGAAATTGCGTTGCTATTTATGTGGGCTTATGTAGTTTAGAAAAGTATCCTAAAATCACAAGTTAGAATACTAACTGATAATACTACTGCCATGGCATATATTTGTAACATGGGTGGAACCAAATCAAAGCCTTGCAATCAGTTGTCTAAACTGATTTGGAACTGGGCACAGGCTCAACAAGTTTGGCTGACTGTAGCGCATAATCCAGGGTCACAAAATACACTTGCAGACCATAAAAGTAGAAATTTCCATGACCATTTAGAATGGTCTCTCTCTACACCTTTGTTTAACTTCATTTGTGAAAAATGGGGTACACCTAAAGTTGACTTGTTTGCATCACGAAATAATAACAAATTACCTTGTTATGTTTCTTGGCATCCTGAGCCGGAGGCTGGGAAAATAATAATTTTTATATTTTCCCACCATTTAGCATTATCAGCCGAGTGGTCAGGAAAATCGGTTTGGAAAGGACACATGCTCTACTGGTGGTGCCCGATTGGGACACGCAACCTTGGCTGCCAGCAGCTTCACAACTGGCAAAAGAACATATACGATTCCCAAGAAAACTCGGGAATCTGACACACCACGGACCGGTAGTGGTTCACGGCGACGTGTCAACGACGCCTCTATTGGCATTCCTTTTCTAAGGAACCAGCTGCGGCAATTTGGATTGGACAAAATTACTGAGAATAGGATAGTAGCTGATGCCTGGAGGCCAGGAACTGTTAAAATGTACACATCCTATTTAAAGAAATGGGGTGTACATTGTTTGTAAATGAAAGTTAAGCCAACAAATCCAACAATTTCAGAAGTAGCTCGTTTTCTTCGTTCTCTAGAGGATGAGGGACTATCCTTTGGGTCGATTAATGCGGCAAGATGTGCGTTATCAATCATATTACCGAGAATTGATGGCGAAACAGTTGGAAAACATTATGTTCTTGGATATCTACTTCGTTCAATTTATCAAAGGAATCCTCCAAAACCAAAGTATAGTCGGTTTTGGGATGTGTCCGTAGTATTTAAGTTGTTTCAGGCTTGGCCTCACAACTCGTGGTTAGATTTAAAACAATTAGGTTTTAAGGTCGCGGTCCTGTTATTATTAGTAACCGGACACAGAGGACAGACCATTGTTGCTTTGTCTTTAACTGGATTAGAAATAGACAAGAAACAAGCTATGTTTGATTGTGGGAGGACCGATACACTGGTCCTACCCCTCGTTTGGTTTTGGTTTCGATACCATATACCTACGACAATACACTTAGCTTATCACGCTCCCTAGCCTGATGCTAGCCAGAGGCTTAGTACCGAGGTAAAATAGTATAGTTATACAAATTTTACCTGGGTATAGATGATAACTGTTGTTTTCCCGAGGTATAAGCCTCGGATAGACGTGGGCTAGAGCCCGCCCACCACACCCTACCACGTCTATTCCGTTTGCTTGTGCCAAGAAAACATTACAGTATCCATTGTATTAAGATCATTTTTATCCTGAATAAGTAGGTAAAGATTGCTGGACCCGGATGTGCTTCCTTCTCCTAGCCCATGTCTATCCGAGGCTTATACCTCGGGAAAACAACAGTTATCCATCATCTATACCCAGGTAAGATTTGTATAACTATACTATATATATATATATATATATATATAAAATCCCGATCCCCATATCTAGCAGACCAGAATGAATGGCCGAATGAGTTGAGTGTCAGTCTCCTATTTTGAGAGATCGGGGATCCGAACCCATTGGTTTGTGGGTTCGAACCCTGGTCGAGTCAAACCAATGACTTAAAAATTGATACTTGTCGCTTCCTAGCCAGGCGCTCTGCATTATTAGGATAGGGCAAGGACTGGTTGGGTCAGTGTCAGGATAATGTGACAGTGGAATATCTGGTCATGGTGCTGGTGGCCTGGTCTCCCAGTGGGGAAGCACTATAAAGTCGCCATGAGTGCACTGTCACAAGTCGGTACCCATCCTGATATGACCTTAGATGTTGCTAGGACATAAAACAACAAACAAACAAAACTAAACATATCTAGTGGGTCATTTTGGATGTTTTAGTCCCCATATTGGATTTTTAATGGTGACACAGTTGTCGAATCATATAAATAACCTTTCCATTTGATTCTGTGTACCTGACAACCTAGGTATAGAGTCCAACATTACATCTCTAGCACAAATATTGACTGAATAATGGCCATTTTAGTTATATTGGTCAGCAATGGTGGCCATCTTGGATTTACAAAGATGCCACGGGACGAAATTTTGCACACCCTCTGGAAATTATAAGGTAAGGCCCTCATTGACTCATATCAACCATAAAAAAAGTCTACAACATTTCCACCCTAGGGGCCATATTCACTATATTCGTCCTGACTATGGGGTATTTTTTGGGGTTTGGTTAGCCTGACTAGGAATATTTGTGAATATTAGCATCTGGTTATCACAGCATGTGTAGTTCTTACTTCATCTTCCGAATATCAAAAGTCAACAACAAGGGGAGGGAGTGTAAAATAGTACATCTGCATGTTTTCAATCCCAATTAATCTGTCAGGCTGTTGCCAGTGTGCTTGACTATTGATGTGAAGAACCTGGATCTGAGAAGGTATTGATTAGACTGTGAGCTAACCACACAATGACTTTTACCTGGAATTTTATTTAACTTGATCACAATTTTTATAATTGTGAGTTTAATAACTTCATATATATGTCTTTTGACAAATATTTGATAGTGTGCACTCTGTGTAAAAGTGATGGTTAAACGAAAATTGACAGATGACAAGTTGTGCACTTCTCGTCGTGAGTATGTCCTTTGCTGCCGACATGCATGCGTAAAACAACCATCAATCAATCAACCCAATGGTGCACTTATGACCTAATGTGTGGTATCGCCAGCCATTTGGCACCTAGTCGCGTCATATTTGTGTTCCACAGTTGGCTACACAGCATCCTCTTTAGCAATTATATTGGAGATGGTTGGAAGTTTGACAAGAATGAATGTAGATGCCCCCCTCCAGCTCCAATGTGTCAGCATTAGCCGGACTAAAGGACGGGGAGCACATCAACATCCTCCTCCCTGTATTGCTGTCCGTCAATAATCGCACCTCCATGGATGCGGGCCTCACATCCCGCACTTCTGCTTGCAGCTCAGCTTCCTAGTCTGATCGAGATTTCGTTTCTAGGTCATGTAATTTCATAGTAAATCTTTTGTTGTTGGCTCGGTTACACTTTGGTTGTGATGGGTATTCAGTTTCCGGTTGTGAATGGACTGTTGGCAGTGGCTACCCTCTAGCAGGGGTGTCAACCTGGGCGCCTTCAGTTTGGTGTGTGTTTGGGGATGTGGCAGCGGTACCAAAACTGGGGGGAAAGATTTTGAAATTGACTAATTAACATAGCTAATTAAAAAGAAATGATGCAAATATAGGAATTACTCAATATTAAAAAAATCAAACCATAAACGGATGAGATTGATTCAGACTCTAGAAGTTAAAAGAAATTTATGTCTCCCCTGGTTTTTGACTTCCAGTTTTTGGATGAATATCATCGTAAAACTAGACTTATGGAAGTTGAAGTCTTACCTAGCTTATTCACACATGTATGCAATAAATACAAAGTCAAGGCATAGAGGCCCACCCACCCTCTCCTAGACTTGGTCTTACTCTAGCCCAAGATCCAGGTAAGATCCAGGTTCTAAAATGATCAAGTGATAAAACCTTTTTTAATTGTAGTTTTACTAAGACTAGGTTCCGGGTTGGTGAGTATTGATTATGTATTTTACCTCGGTACTACGCCACCGGCTAGCCTCAGGCTAGGGAGAAGGAAGCACCTCCGGGTTCAGCAATTAGCATTTAGAACTCGCAAGCGGTGGACATGTGCGAGTAGGTTGAGCAGTTTTTTCTACAAATACACCATAATTCGCAGTAAGTTTATGGAAATAATTCACACGATTGTTTATTAACATGTGTAGAAGACTTTTTTACAAGTTTTATTATTTATTACAACATATTAATGGAGATATTCAAGTTAATATGTTCGTTATCCGGTACGGAACAGTTGAAGAAGAACCACCATCTTGGTTTTTCCCGAGATTATTCTTGTCACTATTCGGATGGCTTTATGACCAATTTGGTTAATTTAAAATACTTTTCGTAGTATTACTGAAGTTTATTAACGTTGTACAAGGGTTTTATTAAGTTTGGCGGAGTTTTAACAAAGAATTCAAGTTATTATGCTTTGTTTTCCGGTGCACAACTTTTGTCGAGCACCGTCAGTTTGTTTATGTTACTTTTGACAGTTTTGGTGCGAAACTTCGTCGAGCACCGGCATTTTGATTTTGTTAATGGCAAACCCAATTCGAATGGGTGACCCCAACACGGTGGTTATGACAGATATATAAGAGTATGTAGACAGAACCGTGTCACTTTCATTGAAGTTGATAGATTGTAGCATTTGTTTTATGCTATTTTTGTGGTTTTTCAGTGTGGAATTTTTTGTTGAGCACCGTCATGTTGTTTTTTCTGACGTACGGTAGATGTTGGAGCCATTACATGGCAAGGATTTATTCCTGGGGTTTCTACGGAATTCCCCCCTTTTTTTAGGATTTATTCCTGGATTTCTTTGGAATTCCCCTCCTTTTTTGCTAAACCGTATGTTGTGATGTTAGATGTTTGGTTAAGCCATTACATCACTAGGATTTATTCCTGGGGTTTCTACGTAATTCCCCCCCCCCCCCTTTTTAGGATTTATTCCTGGGTTTCTTCAGAATTCCCCTCCTTTTTTGCTATAACCATACAAGGTGCGGTTAGATGTTTGGTTGCATCACTAGGATTTATTCCTGGGGTTTCTACGGAATTACCCCCCTCTTTTTTAGGATTTATTCCTGTTTACATTCCTGGGTTTCTTCAGAATTTCCCTCCTTTTTTGGATAGGCGTACCTCCAAGTCTGGTAGTATTTTCTCCAACTTGTAGGTGTTGTAGCCACAGGAGGGAGAAGTTTACGGGACAGAGAGAGTGGGAGGCTACCGGTTTACTGGTCCCTACCCCTCGTTTGGATTTGGTTTTGGTTCTCCCCACCTTTTCCCTTCGACAAACAGCTTACACAAACGCCTGTATTAAATCGGTGTATATACGTTTTTAATACCTATGCACTGTCTTGGTTGTGATTCACTTCCCTGATACGCTTTCGTTGGTTACAGATAACCAAGTGCTCTATCTTTTGATATGGCTACGAAGCGGAGTAAGACTGAAGCGATGCAGCAGCTTAGTGAGGAGGAGGGGTTGTCACCAACACTTTCTGGCCAAAGTTTGCCCCCTCCACAGCCACCTTTCTCCCTGATGTGGAAGATAAGATGGCAAGGCTTATGACTAAGCTCGAGGAGGTTCTCTCAGGGAAGAGGGAGCCGCTGCCAAAACGGACTCGACATTCTTTGTCATCCGACGAGTCTGATTGGCAGGACCTATCAGACCAACCCGATTCGTCGTCTGACGACGAAGTCAAAGTTGTGGTACGGAAACACAAAAGGAAGCTTGACTCCTCTGAGGGAGACGAGTTCACCAGGGCCCGCAAAAAAAACACGGAACTTCAGTGTCAAAGAAGAGGAAGACAAAGTCCAAAAAGTAAAAGAAGAGCAACTCTTCGTCATCGGACTCATCATCCGACAGCATGACAACTGATTCAGAATCAGATACCAAGCGGTTCGGAAAGTTTGCCCGAGTGGGTAGCAAAGTCGCCAAGAAGATTAAGGTGGAGAGAAAGAAGGTTAACACCACCACAATGATGAGAAAAACCATTAGGGGTCATTTCCACACATTTAAACCAGTGGAGGTTATCACTAAACTGGCGGAGCAGTTTACGGGGATTAAAGGAGTACCAGAGTCCATCATAAAAGAAATGGACTCCGATGTTAAATTGAGCGAGGATCGCAAGAAGTTTGAACTATGCTTGCACACAGTCCATAAGGCAATACTAAGTACCTTATCCGCCATCACACCTATTGCAAATAGGATGATGACTGAGAATATTTTCTCTTCCCTGGTGAAGGAGATGGATGCGGGTCTAGCGATGCTAACCGCAGCCAGTAATTTTCTCACTTCTAGACGTTTTGAGAACGTCTTTAAGGCAGTCTGCTCTGATGCAGGCAAAGAAGTGGCAAGGTCCAAGAAAATTATGGACAATGACAGGAAAGAATACACTCTTTTCGTAGCCCCGAACCCCATTAAGGGCAAGCCGCTGGATAAGGGAAAGATGTTCAGTGGTCAGCTCCAGTACTTGTTCAAACACGTGGAGACTGGCACCAAATGTGGCAAACATATGGATACCAAGAAAATGGCCGAAGACTCGACTCGCTCTAAGAAATTCCGCCAGGATTTTCGACGCCGAAGGTCCGGTCAACGAGAATGATACAGCACGGGCTACAATTTTCAAGCTCGAGGGCGAGGTCAACGGCAGTCATATGGGTGGAAAGACAACAACCGTCCCTTCAAGAGAGACCTCCAGACACAGCAACAGTTCCCTTGCCCAGGGAACAAGTAGAGGTGTCAACCCAAAGCAACCCAAACACCTTTGGCCACGGAAACACCTGTAAGCAAGTTTTTAAAGCTGGTGGGGGGGGAATTCTTTCTGGAGAAATGGAACTTAATTACTGATAAACTTAACAGGATTAAGTTTTGTGGATGGAATACGTATTCCCTTCACGCAAACACCTGTATAGGACAATTTTCCTTTTCTTTTCGATTTAAATTAAAATGACAGGAAGGCACTAGATTACTATGTGCAAGAGTTTGTGATAAAGGTAATACGAAAAGAGGCCAAACACAGACTGACTATCCACTGCTAATATCATAAGGGAGGTCCTACAACCCTTAATAAATTTAAAACATTTAAAAAATGTTTTCTATTGATTCAGCCAGAGATTTGATAATAAAGATTCCTGGTTAGCTAGAGGGGATCTTAAGATACCCACTACATGATTCCAAACTTTTAATTGGATAGGGATTTCTTATGGTTTATCTGAAACGATGAACGTTTCTAACTCACATGTGTGCCGAATGGGTTAGCTTGCTGCAAATTTCATGATTATTTGGAACGGGCTTTAAACGATAATATTGTTCAACAAATAAATTTGTTCGCATTACGAAACAAATGTAATTCATTTAATTTGTTTGTGGCATCCAGAACCTAATGTTTGGCATAGTGGGTCATAGGTTTGGGATAACACATTTTATGTTTTTCCCGCCATTCAGCATTATCAGCAGAGTGGCCAGAGAGATCAGAATGGACCGTGCACGCGCGATTCTGATAGTGCCCGATTGGGACACACAGCCAGGGCGAGCAGCAGTCGCATTGGACGTTAAAGACTGCCTCAGATTCCTAAGATCATGAGGCAATCTGAAACACCAAGGTCCACTGACCAGTTACGGAGACGGGTTAACAACACCCCTCCTGGCATTCCTTTTTTAAATAAACATTTAAAACAATTTGGACTAGATAAGATTACCCAACAAAGGCTGGAGTCGCATGCATGGCGAAAAGGAACAGTAAAGTTATATACTAGTTATTTAAAGAAATAGGGTATTCATTGTTTGGTTAAAAAGGTTAAACCTTTGAAGCCTAGTTTAGCTCAAGTAGTTAGATTTCTAAGAATGTTAGAAGATGAAGGATTAGGGTATGGGGCGATTAACACCGCAAGATGTGCGTTATCTATTGTTTTACCAAGAATAGATGAACAAACAGTTGGTAACCATCAGGTGATACACTGGTTCCTAAGGTCGGTGTATGAACGAAATCCCCCAAAGCCCAAATATAGTTGTTTTGGGGATGTTTAAGTCCTGGCCTAGCAATCTTCATTTAGTCATTAAGCAGCTAGGATTTAAGTTAGCAGTACTTTTGCTGCTAGTTACAGGCCATAGGGGACAAACTATTACGGCTTTATCTCTAGATGGACTGGAGATAGATACAAAAAAAAGGAAGCAATGTTTGATTTGACACAATTGTTGAAATCTAATTGCACTGGTGACCCGTTGTCGACAGTGCATGTTAATAGCTTCCCAGAGGATCGATGATTGTGTGTAGTTTCAGCCATAAGGACTTATTTATCCAAGACGAAAGGCATACAGAATTCAAGACAGCTTTTGGTAAGTTTTATTAAACCACACAAGGGCATCTCGAGAGACACACTCGCAAGATGGACCATTACAGTTCTGAAAGCAGCAGGAGTGGATACAGGATGATACGCTTCCCATTCAACAAGAGGAGCCATGGTCTCGAAAGCACGACTGCTAGGGATCTCCATCAAGAGAATCCTTGCACACGCAGGCTGGAAGACTGCTAGATCGTTTGCAAAACATTACAACAAATGACTGGAAAAGTCAAGCGGCCTAGCAACACGCTTACTCACTACCTAACAAGACGGGTGAGAAAGTTTCAAGTATACTTTTTTGTGAATACTATTGTATACTGAATTGGAATGAATTGTGATATGATAATTATGTATTGATTTGAAATGAATTAAGAATAAAACTGAAGTTATGTAAATGTCTCCCTAGCCTGAGGCTAGCCAGTGGCGTAGTACCGAGGTAAAATAGTATAGCTATACGAATCTTACCTGGGTACAGATGATGTTCCCAAGGTACAAGCCTCGGATAGTCGTGGGCTAGGGCCCACCCTGCCACGACTGTCACGTTCACTTGTGCCAAGACGAAAACATTAAAGTATCCATATGAGTTAAGATCATTTTTATCCTGAATAAGTATATAAAGATTGCTGAACCCGGATGTGCTTCCTTCTCCCTAGCCCACGACTATCCGAGGCTTGTACCTCGGGAAAACAACAGTTATCCATCATCTGTACCCAGGTAAGATTCATATAACTATGCTATATATTTTAAAGACAAAATACAAATGCTGACTGGTCTGGTTGGTGCAGTCTATTTATACTCTCTTGATCCTTGACTTTGTATTTGTAAGATTTGTGAGACTAAGTAATACTTCAACTTTCAGGGAAGGCTAGTTTTACTCTGATATTATTGAGCATAATATTATATAATGATGAGTTTTATTTGACCTAGAATAATCACTATTTCGTTATTAATTAATATTTAAATTGCATCATTATTATGAGGTAATTTTGTATTTAAATTCTCTCAAAATGAAACGTGACTGTCAAAATACTGAGTTGCTGTTATTGTAGAGTTATGGACATTCATACTTAACTATGCTATTGTGCCTTTCTTTCAGCATCCACATCTTCCTTTGTACGGACAACATCAAGACGACAAAAAACAAAGTCAAAGTGCAACAAAATGCTGGGGTGTTATGTATTGTGTAAGTCGGTGGTGTGGAGAAACAAGGGGCGGCTTAATCATAAGGGCGGTCCGAGCTTATTCACACATGACCACCCTGCTTTGTAGTTAATGTGCATGTTGTAAAGGTGACTCATGTTAAACCTGAATGTCACTAGGCACCCCCTGATAACGCCAGTCACAACATCACCAGCACAATCTGAGTACACCACATTCTAATGACTTCACATACACCTACCTAGGTTTAGGTCCTTAATAACATGTTCCGCCCCCACCCCCCATCCCCCAAACCCCAAACCTTGGTTAAACCCCACATTGTGGTTGCTTTAAGAAGTCGCTACCCAAGTTGTCATTTTGCTGTTCAGATGCAAACCAGCAGCGTATGTGCAGGGTTAGTTAATAGCAGCAGCTAAGTTCACGTAAAAGTACATTGTGATTGTACAGCCCTGAAGGTTAAACTCAAAGTCTGATTAAGGCAAACTGGAAGATAAGTAGGTGTGTTCAGTATCGAGAAGTAGGAGCGGCGCATGCCCTATTACAGCAGCGAAACAACATGGAAATTGGCGCCTTGAAATCAATAGCTTAGCCTCTGCCCTGATCCTTATCCTTGTATTCATAAACTCACGAGTCTTGTAATACATCAACTAACTGGAAAGTTATAACTCACTCATCATCTCACAATTCACTATTATTATTTAAATAATTTCACACAAAAATCACAAATATTATATTTTCAAATAATTACTGCATTTGCAATTTTGGAACGATTTGTTATTTGTTGAATTCTGTCTTCAATAACGAGAGCAAATATAATGATTTTCCCCCTCTTTAATCCTATTTTCAAATAATATTATGTTTGTCTGTTTTGATCTGTTGCAGTCATGTGGACCACAAAGTGTTTGCGTCCTTAGATAACGGGGATCTGGTTGTGTACCACCAAAACCAGGGTGAGTAAGCCACCATTGTGTAGCGTGATCTGACAAAGCTTGTGTGTAATACAAGCCAAATGGTGTGACCGTTCAGAGTACTGGTTGACCAAATTACCTGGTTGTGGCATATGCTGGCATTAAGTTACAACACCATGTTGGGCGGACTGAGTGAGACAGGCAATGAAGGTTCTGGTCCCATCCACGTTAAGTTACAATGTGGATGGGACCTGCACCTCAATGCCTGTCTCACTCAGTCTGCCCAACATGGTATTGTAACTTAATGTGGATGGGACCAGCACCTCATTGCCTGTCTCACCCAGTCTGCCCAACCTGGTGTTGTAACGTAATGTGGATGGGACCAGAACCTCATTGCCTGTCTCACCCAGTCTGCCCAACATGCCGTTGTAACTTAATGTGGATGGGACCAGCACTTCATTGCCTGTCTCACCCAGTCTGCCCAACATGGCATTGTCACTTAATGTGGATGGGACCAGCACCTCATTGCCTGTCTCACCCAGTCTGCCCAACATGCCGTTGTAACTTAATGTGGATGGGACCAGCACCTCATTGCCTGTCTCACCCAGTCTGCCCAACATGGCATTGTCACTTAATGTGGATGGGACCAGCACCTCATTGCCTGTCTCAGTCTGCCCAACATGGCATTGTAACTTAATGTGGATGGGACCAGCACCTCATTGCCTGTCTCAGTCTGCCCAACATGGCATTGTAACTTAATGTGGATGGGACCAGCACCTCATTGCCTGTCTCACTCAGTCTGCCCACATGCCGTGTAACTTATGTGGATGGGACCAGCACTCATTGCCTGTCTCACCAGTTGCCACATAGCATTGTCACTTAATTGGATGGGCCAGCACTCATTGCCTGTCTCAGTCTGCCCAACATGGCATTGTAACTTAATGTGGATGGGACCAGCACCTCATTGCCTGTCTCACCCAGTCTGCCCAACATGGCATTGTCACTTAATGTGGATGGGACCAGCACCTCATTGCCTGTCTCAGTCTGCCCAACATGGCATTGTAACTTAATGTGGATGGGACCAGCACCTCATTGCCTGTCTCATCTGCCCAACATGGCATTGAACTTATGTGGATGGGACCCATCATTGCTGTCTCAGTCTGCCCAACATGGCATTGTAACTTAATGTGGATGGGACCAGCACCTCATTGCCTGTCTCACTCAGTCTGCCCAACATGGCATTGTCACTTAATGTGGATGGGACCAGCACCTCATTGCCTGTCTCAGTCCGCCCAACATGGCATCGTCACTTAATGTGGATGGGACCAGCACCTCATTGCCTGTCTCAGTCTGCCCAACATGGCATTGTAACTTAATGTGGATGGGACCAGCACCTCATTGCCTGTCTCACTCAGTCTGCCCAACATGGCATTGTCACTTAATGTGGATGGGACCAGCACCTCATTGCCTGTCTCACCCAGTCTGCCCAACATGGCATTGTCACTTAATGTGGATGGGACCAGCACCTCATTGCCTGTCTCACTCAATCTGCCCAACATGGCATCGTCACTTAATGTGGATGGGACCATCACCTCATTGCCTGTCTCACTCAATCTGCCCAACCTGGCATTGTAAAGTAATATGGATGGGACCAGCACCTCACTGCCTGTCTCACTCAGTCTGCCCAACAAGGCGTTGTAACGTAATGTGGATGGGACCAGCACCTCATTGCCTGTCTCACTCAGTCCCCCCAACATACCTGACCACTACATTGCCTTTATTGCCTTCAGATGGCACCTGGGACATGTCCTCACCAGAGACCGTCACTGTTGGCAGTGCCACCTGCCCAGTTACCAAGATGCTTCCGGTGGCCGGCAAGCTGTGGTGCGCATGTCTGAGCAACATCATCGTGCTCAACCCGGCCGTGCTGAGCCAGGAGGTAAGATGTTTACTTCCGGTTACCTCTCAGTATGCACTGTGATAAAACTACCTGGGGCCGTATGCATGAAGCCGTGTTACCGCTCTTATCCCGGGGATAGCTGCTATCCCCGGGATAGTGGTGCCCAAACGGTATGCAAGGAGCAGTGTTACTGCTAACCTCGCGACTGTAGCCTGTGTTAGCCTATCCCTGTTCCAGGGATAGCGCTATCCCGACGAGGATAGCTGTAGTATTTGCACTGCTTCTGATCACATTCTGTTATAAGCGTGACTATTTGCTGTTAATATCAAATTCTGTTATTATGAGCGTGATCAAATTCTGTTATGTATAGATTATGAGCATGACAATAAATTGAATATTAGCGTGCTAAAATTGAAAACCACGTATGAATATGAGCGGCAGTTACTGTCATATCGCGGGTATTAATAACAACGAAAACGACAAGAAAAATCATAGATGGACTATTCACTGCTGATATCAAATTCTGTTCTTTATGAGCGTGATATTTACTGCTAGTTTCACATTCTGTTATTTATATGCGTGACTTATAGAGTGCTAAATTTGAAAGCAGTGAGTGGCAGTAGCTGTCGCTGGACATGTGGCATCACGGGCATTAATAAAATGAAGACGACAACAAAAAACACAGACTGACTATCCACTGCTAATATCAAATGCTGTTATTTATTAGCATGATATTCACTGCTAATATCAAATTCGGTTATTTGTGAGGATGACTTAACGCTACATAGTCCGATGAAGCATCAAATTTTCTAAACCAAAATAATTACATATATAACTACATATATAACTTAGATATTGATGCACATATTAAGCATTTATTGCCACATAGAAGGGAATACTGAGACAATTTGATAGAACCTGTTACTGTTGAAGCCTATGGTGTCAGAGTTTTTCGCATTCATGCATTCGACTTGACTCACACCGCTATCCTCGGGATAGCTAACCTGGGGATAGCACCTACCACTGGGTTATGGTAGCACTGCTTCATGCATACAGTCCCTGGTCGAACGTGGTGCAGCTGCTCGTGATCACCTTTTGTTCACATACACCTCACAGTTTATCTGTCCCTGAATCAGATGGAGAAGCAGTACACCCGGGGTGTGTGCGTGAACAGCCGACTGACAGGCCCAATTTGATTCCCCTCCTCCCCCGGACACACACACACACTGACACACCTGTTTGTTGCACAGTGGCAGTTTGCGGTGAGTGTCGAGTGAGCTGACTGACAGGCCCAGTTAGCTTCCTCTACATTAGTGTAACCCCCCCCCCCCCACCACCACACACACACACACTGACACACCTGTTTGTTGCACAGTGGCAGTTTGCGGTGAGCGTCGAGTGAGCTGACTGACAGGCCCAGTTAGCTTCCTCTACATTAGTGTAACCCCCCCCCCCCACCACACACACACACACTGACACACCTGTTTGTTGCACAGTGGCAGTTTGCGGTGAGCGTCGAGTGAGCTGACTGACAGCCCAGTTAGCTTCCTCTACATTAGTGTAAACCCCCCCCCTCCAACACACACACACACTGACACACCTTTTGTTGCACAGTGGCAGTTTGCGGTGAGTGTCGAGTGAGCCGACTGACAGACCCAGTTAGCTTCCTCTACATTAGTGTAACCCCCCCCCCCCCCCTCCAACACACACACACACTGACACACCTGTTTGTTGCACAGTGGCAGTTTGTGGTGAGTGTCGAGTGAGCCGACTGACAGCCCAGTTAGCTTCCTCTACATTAGTGTACCCCCCCCACCCCTCCAACACACACACACACTGACACACCTGTTTGTTGCACAGTGCAGTGGCAGTTTGCGGTGAGTGTCGAGTGAGCCGACTGACAGGCCCAGTTAGCTTCCTCTACATTAGTGTAAGCCCCCCCCCCCCCACACACACACACACGCTGACACACCTGTTTGTTGCACAGTGGCAGTTTGCGGTGAGCGTCGAGTGAGCCGACTGACAGGCCCAGTTAGCTTCCTCTACATTAGGGTAAACCCCCCCCCCCCACACACACACACACACACACACTGACACACCTGTTTGTTGCACAGTGGCAGTTCGCGGTGAGCGTCGAGTCTAAGCGCACCATCCAGTGTCTGGCGTCGTCGGGGCAGGGCGTGTGGGTGGCGGGCCAGGGCAGCTCCAAGGTGGTGCTGTACCACGCCACCACCTATGAGCACCTCCTCGAAGTGTCCATCACCCAGGCAGTCGCCCAGAAACTACACAGTGAGTGTGTGTGCTTGCATGCACACCGTTATCAACCGTAACCTGTTACTCAGTCACCAAACTACGGTATGTATGTGGCCCCGTTGTCCCTCCCGGCCACAACCGCCCTCAGCGTGATTTTGCACACGTCTTGGTGCAGTTAAGTCCCCAGTCAACAGAGCCTGGTATTCATGGGTCCACTGTCTGTCTTCAATAGTGTTTGGTGGTGTTACAGTCGTTAGTTAAGCAGGGGAGGTTTCAATAGAGAACAATTAGTGTTCCTTAAATCTTAAATGATAATTCTGTGTTATTGTGTTGAATGGCCAGCCCGGTTTCCCGATTGGTCACCTTGCCTAACGGCTGCTGGTGACTTTCAGCTGCTGACGATATCATCAAACAGCACAAGACGGCGTGTCTGCGCATCACGGCCCTGCTCGCGTGTAAGGACCTGCTGTGGATCGGTACGAGTGCTGGGGTCGTCCTCACGCTCGTCATGCCCAAGGTGTCGGCCGGCACGACGCGTTGCAACCTGGCGCCGCCTGCCGTCACCGGACTCGTGCACGGCCACACGGGCCATGTGCGCTTCCTGACCAGTGTCGAGATGCCGCCCGTCTCCAAGCGGCCCTCCGAAACCGCCTCGCCGACTGGCGCCCCCGTGTCGCGCCGCGCGTCCGTGTCGCTGCACATGCTCACCATGGCAACGCGCATGCTCGTCATCAGCGGGGGGGACGGGTACGAGGACTTCAGGAACAGCTCGTCCAGTGAGGCTGCAGGGCGGGATGACAGCACCAACCACCTGTTGCTATGGCAGGTGTGAGCAGGCACTGGTGTGGAGGCTACTGATGACCTGGTGCACCCACTGTGCCCTCTGTGATCCTGATACTAGTCGGTAACCAGTCACTGCCAAGTCAGCACCCGGCGTGACAGTCAAACGGAAGCCATGAGATGACCACCTTTAGAACATCGTGATAGTATATCCAACACGTCACAGTGCTGCCCCGGGTGGTCGGGCCGTGGTCGGGCCGTGGCAGCCACCAACGGCGGCGCATTCTGGTAACAAGTGACGTGGCTCTGAGTGGCTGACTTGCCGGTCGTGGTCAGGTGTGGAGGTGCTCAGGAACTGGCAGGGAAGGTTAGGGTACACACCTCTCCGTCAGGTGACTAGTCGTATCTAGAATATTTAATACCGCAAACTACACATATAATAGCGTACTCTTTCAATCTACACGTAATGTGGTCCTACATCGAACCTTGGACGCGTGCATGCTTAAATAAGACAGTGGTGCTCGTTCTCTCGTGTTGTACTCACGATAACTGCGTTAATCCTTATGGTCACATCTGTATGAGAGCTGTGGTCACTGTGGCAACCAGCAATGCGACACTCAAAGAGCGCAATTGTAGTTCAATGCCAGTCAAGTTGCTTCATGTGGATTCCCATCAAGATGTGGGCTGTGAGTTTGCCTTTGTGTGTCCCTTGTTATCTAAGTCAGTACTCAGTTGGCAGTAGTCTCAGTTGTAGAGATGTCAACCACAACTATAACAACCTCTCAAATGGACCCAGCACAGGTGCACAGGCGAGTCCGTGGTGAGTAGGGATGCCAACTGTTAGAGATAGACAGTTGGGAAACATACAATTCAAAGTGTACTTTTATGTGTTCAAAGTGAAACTCATTGACAGTGTGCTATTGGATTCACCGAAGGCATCGAATCTCTATATATTACGTATACAAATATTAGTTATATATTTATTCTTTATACATTTTACGAGAACATTTTATATCATTATATTAATACCGCGTAAGTGGCCGCATGAGTTTTTGTGAGATCCCCACACTATGTTTCAGTAATGTTTGTACATATTTATGTCTATTTGAATATACACGTGTATACTATATCAGTGTGTATGGGCGTGTAACATAGAGATGGGTGAAAGTATTTATGTGCATTTGTACGCATGCGTGTCTGTCGACTTGCTGTTTTCCCCGGTGTTACCCGTATGAAGGAACAGTTTACTACGTATTCATTTATTAAACCGTGTATTTTCATTTCTGATCTTGAACTAATTACTTTTACTTTCAGTGTAAGTTTTGCATTTATCCGTCTCTTGTTGGTTTGCGAAGAATGTGTGTGTGTGTGACATACACCCAACTTCATTCCTGACTGGTTAAGCCGAGTAGTCTAAATTCGGATGGCACGTGTTCTGTGAAAATGACTTCCGTGTCAATTCGAAAGTCCCTCCAGTTTAAGAAGATGGGCAATTATTTGTGTGTGTGTATGTATGTATATAATATATATATATGCATATATATATGTATATATATATATATATATATTAATATATACATACATATAAATAAATAGCGAGGAACCATGTTCGATATATTACTTAGAAACTTCTCAACATCGTTCATACATATGAGATAAATTATCATACACAATGTCATGAATGTAGTATGGTTTAAATAGTTTATATTGAGAGATGCTTATTGCTTTGACCAACATGCTAGTTATTTATTACGTATGTAAATAGTTTTGACCATATGGTTAATTCATTCACCTGATTACTCTGGAACCATAACACTAATGGTAGGTCAGTGGTTATTTTCTACCACTCAATCAACAATAACATGGTTAAGCTAGTTATATTCACTAAATGTGCAAGTCGTTATCTAGGCACGCATAGGTTGACGCTGGTCATGGCCCTCTGGTGTCCCACACATGTTAGATTATAAGTTAACATGCGGGCTTACCATTTTCATTATTAATATAAATGTTATGATAGAAATTGCATCTCGTGGTACGTTTTGTACTATTTGCACCTTTCCAGACTAGGGCAAAGGAATAAAGAAAAGAAACGAAATTCTGGTGAAACATAATAAGACACAGGTAAGGTAGAAGCAGCCAGGTACCAGCTACTCTAAGCGTACACAGCCCCCTGGACCAGGGGCCGTCAGGGAATTCCTTATCCATGGGTTTCTAGGAGTGAAGTCTTCAGTAATCACCACTTCCATCTAGGGTTTCAAACTGATATGTTAATATTCATGACAACTGTTTAATACCATATGTGATTTGTTTTCATTGTAATGAATATTATTTTTCTACATTACCTCATATTACTTATTATTTCTGTGTACGCAGGACTTTATGTTGGATATATTCAACAGAATATTTTATACTCACATTTTATTACTACTATTGTTTGGTGTTTACGTGTTCACAAACACCACTATAGTCTTGTTATTTAGTCAAGTTGAGCTCTAGTTGCATCTAATTAATGTGTAACGTTTTTTAATACGAGTACATCCAGTGCAGTGCGTGAAGCCTGTGAAGGTTGCACGCACCATGTGCCAGTTTGGAAAGGTGACAAAGTACGATGATCTACCACCAGAAGTGGGGCCCCACACGACGGGCCCACCCCACCTGCAATCCGTGTCGCGCCATCCACACCGGGGCACCGAGCCTGTAGGGCTGAGGGCGGGCCGAGTCGTCGGGGATGGGTAGCCAGGCCCCTCAACCGTCACATTTAGTGTGACTTTCCTTTTGAGAAGTTAACATCATGGATAATAAAAAAACTAAACTAATTTAACATTTAGGAGAAAATAAATACTCTGATATCACTCAACTATGTTTCTTTATCTCTGTTGATACGACGATGGTGTTTTTAATATGACGATATGAGATATTCACGATATGAATCCTTTTTGCCTTTGGAATTTTAAAAGAAATGTCTAGCTTCATGCCATATCAAAAATTGACTGTGGTTAAATGTGTTTATCGCAGATGTTTATGCAAACCATGGGAAGGTTTTATAAACAGTTCAGAGAAATGTCTCCCCTTACTAACTTTAAACTAACTAGTGTGGCGGCAGTCAATACTGACAATTGTGATCGATGGCGTTCAACTGGAAGTGACGAGAGGTGGCCGAGAGATGACCACCTGGGCCACGTTCAGGGGGTGCCTCAGAGACATTTTGGACATCGCGCTAGTCTGAACAGCATATATCTGGGCCACGTTCAGGCGCCCTTATAATCTGAACCCGATTTCTATACAACATATTACCTGCTTAGTTCAAAATTTGATACTCTCCCTGAGATACCCATACGACCTAAAATATCCCCTTTTTTCCATTCCCCTGCATGATTTTTGTATTTTATTTTGTCCCCAACTTTCATAGGTTTGTGTGGCTTACCACATTTCTTGTCATGAAACACTTTCTGGCTTTGTTGCCTTTTCGCTGTCTGCACTTTCTTTGGATTTTGTGTTTCGGGTATCAAAATTTCTTCCGCCATTGGCAACCTCCCTCTCAGCCTTCTGCTCATGAGCAGCTGAGCCGGAGATGCATTCAATACGGGCAATGGAGTGTTCCGATAGTTCAACAAAGCTAACTGAAAGTCTGTATTTGCTTTCTCGCACTTCTTCAACATGTCTTTTACCGTTTGCACAAACCTTTCCACCTGGCCATTGCTGTGTGGATACTGCGGACTGGAATACACAGCTTTAAATCTATAGTGTTGTGCGAACTCCCTGTACTCATGGCCCTTAAATTGCAGACCATTGTCCGAAATGACCTGACTAGGAATACCGTTCCTTGCAAAATTATCCTTCAACGCCTGAATGACCGTGACAGACGACATATCACCTAACAACGTTACCTCTGGATATTTCGTGTAATACCCAGATAGCACACAGCCGTCGGCCCGACGTCGGCTATTGGTCGGTCCGTCGGCACCGACTTTCCACCGTCGGGCCACCGTCGGCCCGACGGTGGTGTTCCGACGTTGGGAATCAATCCATTTCCACTTCTGAGCCACCGTCGGGCCACCGTCGGGCCGCCGGCGGTGTTCCGACGTTGGGAATCAATCCCTTTCCACTTTTGATTCACCGTCGGGCCATCGTCGGCCCGACGGCGGTGTTCCGACGTTAGGGTTAAACTTTTGAGCCGTCGGGCCTCCGTCGGGCCTCCGTCGGCCCGACGGTGGTGGGCCGCCGCAAGTTTGCATTCATTTTCCACACTTGGTATACCGTCGGGCCATCGTCGGCCCGACGGTGGTGTCCCGACCTTAGGTTTCAATCCTTTTCCACTTGTGAGCCACCGTCGGGCCACCGTCGGCCCGACGGTGGTGTTCCGACGTTAGGGTTCAATCCCTTTCCACTTTTGATTCACCGTCGGGCCATCGTCGGCTCGACGGTGGTGGGCCGCCGCAGGTTTGCATTCATTTTCCACGTCTGGTCCACCGTCGAGCCACCGTCGAGCCGACGGTGGTGGGCCGCGCATGCGCAGTTCTTTAGATTTGCTTTCCGGCTCGAGTCGCCCGCGGACCACGTGCGATTGCTGATCAGTGTTCTTTTTCTACCAATAACTCCAAAAATACCAGGAATTTTAAGGAATCATTTACCAGGTTTGTTTATTAATATGCTTAGATTATTTTGTAAAAGTTTTGTAATTTATTACGAATTATTAATGGAATTATTCGTGTTAATTCGATTTGAATTATCCGACACGGTTTGTTTACTTCGAATCTCCACCGGAACACGTGCGATTGTTGATCAGTGTTCTTTTTCTACCAGTAACTCCAGAAATAACCGGAATTTTAAGGAATTATTTAACAGGTATGTTTATTAATATGTTTAGATTATTTTGTAAAAGTTTTGTAATTTATTACGAAGTATTAGTGGAATTATTCGTGTTAATACGATTTGAATCATCCGATACGGTTTGTTTACTTCGAATCGCCATCTGACTCGAGTCGCCGGCTCGAGTTGCCAGCGCAACACGTGCGATTGTTGATCAGTGTTCTTTTTCTACCAGTAACTCCAGAAATACCAGGAATTTTGAGGAATTATTTCACAGGTTTGTTTATTAATATGTTTATATTATTTTGTAAAAGTTTTGTAATTTTGTACGAAGTATTAATGGAATTATTCGTGTTAATACGATTTGAATTACCCTGTACGGAATTTTGACGAAGGACCGCCATCTTGGTTTTTTCCGAGAAGACACTGTCACTATAGTGTCAATACGTACAGACTATATTAAATTTATATGCTATGGGTTCTCGATTTCTATTAATTTTGAATAAAAGTAATATTTTTACAGTGACAGTGTCTTCTCGGCTCGTCGGCCCGACGGCGTTTGTCGCCGTCGCCCCGACGGCGGCAGCCGCCGTCGCCCCGACGGCGTCGGGGCGACGGCGGCTGCCGCCGTCGCCCCACGGCGGCAGCCGCCGTCGGTCGACGGCGGGAGGTTGGACAAAACAACGTCGGCCCGACGGCGTTTGTCGCCGTCGCCCCGACGGCGGCAGCCGCCGTCGCCCCGACGGCGTCGGGGCGACGGCGGCTGCCGCCGTCGGCCCAACGGCGGCAGCCGCCGTCGGGGCGACGGCGGGAGGTTGGACAAAACAACGTCGGCCCGACGGCGTTTTCCACCCCGTCGGGCCGCCGGAGCGGCCGCCGTCGGGCCGCCGTCGGGCCGACGACTGTGTGCTGTCTGGGTAATGTACAGTTATTAGGTAATTTTTATAGTTTAACAAGTCTGCGCCTACTTTTTCATATGGTTGACAGGCTATCGGGTGGTTAATCAACGGCTCATGCAAACTTTTGCAGTTGTTTTGGCAAGTGTCACACCGACTGACCTTATCCTCAATTTGTTTGTTTATGTTAGGCCAAAACATGCAGTCTCGCGCCAGCTGCTTGGATTTTGTCACGCCCAAATGGGTTTTGTGTAATGCCTCAATCATTTCACCGCGGAGACCCGGAGGAACCACCACCCGATTGCCTTTCATGACCAGATTGTTTTCTACCGTTAACTTGTCTGTGTGGCATGTACTGTCTGACACGGCAGTGTCTGTATGCGTGTAGTGTCCCACCCATCTTCAATGTGCGTGATCAACATGGACATGAACACATCCTTTTCATACTCTCTGACAATCTTACTCAACAAACTTGACGATTGCCTGTCCACTGCGGCAACGCAGAACGTGTCATCGAACAGGCTACCATGACCTACACTGGCACTAAGTGCCCTGGACAACGTGTCAGCTACTCAGCCCGGGCACTGGGACTGTTCGTCGGCTTGGAAATGTTCGCCGGCACAGCCCAGTGCACCTCATCAACCCGTGTCAGCAGGTTCAATGTCACGGAAGCCTGCTTGCCCAAAATAGGCTGACAGTTCCGCACCACTTGGAACTTGAAGTCTCTGCCGTTCGCATCAACCGACGCCTCACCGTCAGGAGTGATCCGATGTCCCGAGAACATCACCAACGAACACCTGGTGTTCGTCAGCTGCCTAGGAGCGACTCTGTTGAAGACATTCCTCGGCAGCATGTTCGCCTCCGACCCAGTGTCAAGCTTGAACTTGACATGGCGACCGTTCACTCGGACGGTCGCGTACCACAGCTCGGCATCTTGCTCGGCACCGTGGTCCACGGCACCGACGAAGAGATCCGTTGTCAGCACATTGACTTCCGCCGGATCCGGGTCTTGCTCAGCATTGTGAGGGTCGGGCTCTTCAACGGTAATCTAGTTGACTCTACAAAGTCTGCTCCTGCAGACCTTACCAAAGTGCCCGATCTTCTTGCAGGCTATGCAAGCTTTGCCTTTCGCTGGGCAGACTCCCCGGCGGTGTTCGTATCCACAGTTCTGACAGCGGATCTTGAACTCTCCTGCACCGGCACCGCCATAATTCCAAGATGGCGATTTCCAAGATGGCGTCGCCGATAACCGAACCGCCGGTGCACCGGTACACGCAGTAGCATAGTTCCTAAGAAAATCAATTTCTTTATTCTCAACATCTGATTTGGTGTCCTCCCAACAGATCCGAACTGAACTCACTCATTTCACACATACGCACACACTTCTCCAGAGTTAACAGTTTGTAGCAGTTTGTTACGCAAATTAACGTTCCTTACACCAGCCACTAACCGATCGCGCAACAGCGACTCCTCCACTGTTCCATATTCGCAATCCTTTAGCTTGTCTCTTAACGCTGTGATGTACATAGCCATAGTTTCTGTAGCTTGATTATGCGTATTAAACTTATATCTTGTTATTATCAAACTGCACTTGCCTACACAATATGTTTGAAATGCTTCCGTAAGTGGTCCGATCCTGTCTCGATCAGCGAGAGCGATGTCCATATTGGCGAAAACCTTTTGCGCTTCCTCGCCAGCGACGTGAAGAAAGCTGCAGCATTGCACTCGTTCTGTCTTCATTATGACACCTGCAGCAGTGGCGTATATGTCATATGCTCTGATCCATGTTTTCCAGTTCGATCTTGCGTTGTTGCTGAGGACAAGCTGACCAGGCGGCCGCAAACCCGCATTCTTCCTCATCTGACACCATGTGAAAGTACAACGTCTGAACACTTTGACTTCTGGATACTGAATGGTTTATTCACATCCAGGGCTCTCTGAACCGCCGGCTAAACTTTCCATGACGTCATCTCGTTTACTTACTCCTTTGTCTCACTCACTGTCTAGAACCTCATACATCTCATTAGCATATATTACCCACGTGTCTGGACGTCTATTACGCATATATCACACCACCTACATCCCCTAGGCGCCATGTGCAGAGGGCTGTGCACTGAGGTACTCGAAGATGAAAGCCAACAGCCCCTCCAGGAACCCGCTGGTACTCAACTTGGGGTCGCTCAAGGTACCAGAGCTGTTTGTGTACAAGCACCTAAAGCTTTACATGGGCCGGGAAGGAGGTGCAGCCCCTGCAATCGTCATCACAACATGCAGACCCCATGCATCACAGGATACGTTATGTAAGGATTATGATGTCAGAAGCTGGAATCAATACCAATATTACAGTTAAACTAGGCTTACCTGTAAGTTGACATATTACTTAGATTGTTATGAATCTAGCGAATATGAAAACATTGATCAGGGGAGAGAGTATAAGTAGGTCACTCTTGTTGAATCCACTCAACATTTCGTAGAATGAGGAATAATAACATTTTACCTAACTCTAACACCCCCCACCCCCTTTCCCCCTACCATATGTTCAGTCCAGTGTTTTGCTCCCACATTTTATGAGTAATTACTCTTATTTTGACTGATTTGGTAGGGTGGGAGGTCCCCTGATCGATATCTTTGTATTCGCTAGATTCGTAAGGATCCCTGTAATACGTCAACTCACAGGTACGTCTAGTTTAACTGTAATGGGGCTGTCACATTACGGTGCTTCTCGCCAGCGTGCCACCAATGCGCGAAATAAGTTGTACGTGTCGAGACACATCCAACTTTTCGGCAGCGGCACAACGTGTCGGTATCGTGCGGCCAACGCGTATCGACGCGTGGAGAAAAAAACAAAAAGAGGTTGGTGCGCCGTCCTGATATGACCTTAGATGTAGCTAGGATGTAAAACAACAAAGCAACAGTTTGGCGCAACGTGTTTGAACGACCCTCATGCGTGCGCGGCGACTGCCTAGCGTTTGCATAATGTTATTCCAGCGATCTCGACGTTCCCCTAACGTGCCCATAACGTCTGCACCCACGCGTTGGCAAGCACAAAACTTTCGAAGCGCCACGACACGTGCCGCCGACCATCGCCGTCCATCAATGTCTACCAACGCGCGCATAACGCTTCCTGACGTGTGCTGACATTCCGCCCGAAAATCACATACATAGACACACGTTGGAGAGAAGCGTCGTAATGTGACAGCCCCATTATATAATATTCTTATGTCATCTACCGAATACCTGAAGCCACCGCCGGGGGATAGATTTTGTAGTTATTATTCCGAATCATTTAATCTTTTAATTTTCGATTTATCTTTGCTTTATTTTTCCCTCTTATTCTTATTATATTTATTCTTATTCTTCGAGTTCTCTTATTCTTTATGTGAAAGTAATTTAACAAAAGTCTTGATTTTTAGTAGGAACAGTCCAATTCTTATTTCCTCCTGGGTCGGTCCAGTACAGCTCTCTGTGCTTGACCCGGATCACTTAATTATGGTTTTGTTATAATAAACCGCGAATGACCTTGCATCCTTCTAGGATGCGTTTCTCATAATGGAATTCAAACTAGCGCCGATGGCTCCTGCTGCCAATGCGGCAGCACCTCTAGTGCTATGCGCTTTATATCTATCTGTGTCAATACCTACTAAATTCAAAGCTAGTCTGGTCTGTTGGGGGAAGAATTGTGCAAATTTGTCTACAAGCATGAAATTTGCCACACTTGTAGTTTGTGACCTGCTGAATTCAAATCTGCCGGGAGCCAAAGCCAATTCTCAATGGGGTCGCCATATTGGACTATTCAAAATGGTCGCCATCAAAAAATGATTTTTACATTACTTGTCAAGAAGAAGTCATCAAATCAAAACACTTTGCTAGGGTTTTGGACCTCAGGGATTCTAAATCTGATGTCTGTTTGACAGTAGCCTTGACAGGAAACGCCATTTTGAATCCTACGCAGTGGTTCAGCCAGCTGAATTCCCAAGCAATGATTTGCATGTACCATGTACTCCAGGTCTCAATTCTCGGCCATCTCATAATCTGCTACACGGAGCCAAAGTCAAGGATGAGTCCTGGATGGCACAGTTGTCCACAGTGCTGAAACAGGACACATTGCCAGAAGGTGAAGTCATCACCTGGTCAGGCTATAACTCCCAACTCTGATGACTCTGTGATGCCTAAGGCAGTGATAGGGGTTCTACCTCTGTTCCCTGACAAAGCAGCCACACCTTCTATGATGAACCATGCAATGCATCTCACAATGTAAGGCACAGAGGCCCTCAACCCTAGTCAAACTCCTGTGCTTGGTGGTGACCAGCCTCTATATGCCATCGCTAAGCAGCTGCAGTGGTCATTCCCTGACACAATGGGGGAAGAAAAGCTGGTCCTGATGATGGGCGCTCTACACATAGAGGACAAAATGCACCTGATGATGACTCTGGGTGGAGCAACATTCTTACTCAGACGCAGGTCCTCACATCTGGCCGTGCCCAGTCTGTGCTTGATGAGCATCATATAAAGTGCACTCGCTATGCTCACCAAGTCTCTGTCATGGGTCTGTATCTCCTCAGACAGAAGTCATACTCCAATTGGCCCACCATCCAGAATTGTGGTTGATCCGGCGGGGGAAGCCCGGGACGCCCCCCCCCCTCCTCCTCCTACCTTCCCCCTCCTCCCTTGACCTGCATTCGGGTCCCAGTGGCGATACAAAGACGATAGGACAGGTCCTCGACCATACCCTGCAGCAATCATGGGCACCCGCGGCCGCCTGCGGCCCCACCCCGGCCGAATACAGGCACACTCTGGACGGCTTATCGCCCGTCCTCTCGGGGGAGGGTTGGACCAGGTACCCGCGCTACGCGGCGGCCTATGCCGCCGCCCCGGGGGGGGGTGGGGGGGTGTCGCTGAGCGGGCCTGGGCCTCGGCGAAGTGCTCTGAGTATTTTGGAGAATGCGGCCGAGTGCCCGTGAGGGCGGGGAGGCTCAAGACTTGAACATTTGGAGCCTGGCGATAGACTGCTCTCTCTGCCCGGGGGTGCGTCTGCTGTCGCGAGATAGCCGAGTGACTGCGCTAGGTGGCCGAGATATCGGACCTGAGAGAGAAGTGGCTTCCCGGCCAACTACACCGCGCCGGGGCCGCCTACCTCCACCCGGGTCTATGTCGCTCTGAGAAACCATCGCGAATATGGGGCCGCGGGGCCGGGGATGCGGGCGGCCCGCCACGTCACGGCCTACGCTGAGGAGGAGCTCCGGCTGGGCGCCCTCCTGGGACCCTTTAGGGTCCCCCCTTTCTCCCCATGGACCCAGTGCAGCCCGATAATGACGCGGCCCAAGTCGACCCCCGGTAAGCGCCGGATCATAGTCGATCTCTCCTTCCCGCCCGGTCGGAGCGTGAACTCGGGCATACGCCGGAAGGAGTACCTGGGCCGCCCCCATCACTACTCCCTCCCCTCTGTCTCGGATATCGGTAGGGAGATGACCCTCCGGGGCCGAGGGGCCTTCTGCTGGTCCGCGGATGTCTCCCGGGCCTACAGGCAGCTGAGGGCTGATCCCCTCTCGGCCCCCTTGTTCGGCATCACGGTCGACGGCGACCTCTATGTCGACATAGCCCTCCCCTTCGGATGTCGGACCTCGGGGCGGCCTGCGTCCGCGTCACCGGGGCCGTCTCCTGGATGCTCCGGGAGCGGGGGTTCTCCAGCCTCGTCTACGTCGACGACTTCGTGGGCTGTGAGTCCTCCTACCTCGACGCCATGCGCGCATTCGACGCGCCCCGGGACCTCTGCGCAGAGCTCGGGCTGGCCCTCGCCCCCGACAAGTGCTGTCCCCCGGCCGTACGCCTGGTCTGGCTCGGCATTCACCTCGACACCGAGGCCATGGTGCTCCGCATCCCGGACGACAAGCTCCAGGAGGTCCTTCACGACTGCGAGCGCTGGCTGGCCCGCCCCACCCTGACGCGGAAGGCCCTCCAGCAGCTCCTCGGGCGCCTGGCCCACATCAGTACCTGTATCCCCTCGGCTCGGAAATTCATGGGGCGGATTCTCGCAAGCCTCCGCGCCTCCCCCCTTGCCGGACAGGCGGACGTCGACCCCGACCTCCGGCTCGACGTGCGCTGGTTTCGCGACTACGCGAAGAGGGGGAACGGCGTATGGCTCCTGCCGCCCCCCTCCGCCCCCCGGTGGGTCATCGAATGTGACTCCTGCCTCACCGGGGGCGGCGCCTTCTCGCGCGACCTCTGCTTCTCCGAGGCCTACAGCGACGACATGATGGCCGCCTTCCCGACCATCCACTAGCTGGAGGCGGTCAACCTCGTCATGGCCGTCAAGACCCTCGGCCCCCCGGCCCCGGGCGGCTACGAGGTGCTAATCAACACGGACAACGCCGCCTCGGCCCTCGCCCTCGAATCGGGCCGCGCCTCCGACCTGACCCTCGGCGCGTGCGCCCGGGAGCTCTGGCTGGTCGCGGCCTTGGGCTCCTACACAATAGTCGTCCGCCACAAGCCGGGCGTCGAGTTGATCCTGGCGGACGCACTCAGCCGGGCCCACTCCTCCCGGGCCGCCTTACAAATCGTACGGGATCATTGTCGAGACATGGGTCTGGGTCGAGTAAGGGTAGTTCACTCCCCAGAGTTACTTTCTAACGACCTGTAATTCTCTCCCCAGACTACGATCCCAGGGAGCACGAACACCTGATGACCCTTCACACGGCCGCCCTCGCCCCCGGGACCTGGAAAAATCGAACCCGGCACGCGAGGCGCTACCTCCAATTCATGTTGGAGCGGGGCGTCGACCACCTCCGCCCCCTCCCCTACGACGTGGGGCAGTTCATTGCCCACCTCCATCGCGAGCGTCCCTCCCCCGCCTCGGTCGCCAATGTGATCTCGGGCACACGCGCCTGGCTCCGGGAGGCGGGGGGCGACCCCGCCCCCTTTGACGCCCCCTTTGTGGCCCGCGTCCGCCGGGGCGGGGAGAGGCTCTTCGCCGCCCCGGTGAGGAGGGCCCTCGCCATCACCCCCGACATGCTACCCATCATACACGCCCACCTGAGGTCCCTCGGGCATCTCGGGGTCGCACCTTGGGCCGCAGTCGTCCTGGCTTATTTCACATTCCTAAGGCAATCCAACCTCCTCTCGCCCTCCCACGCCCCCTGGGGTGGTCGCCACACCCTTCGCCGCGACGACGTCCGGCTCGCCCCCGGGGGCCTCAGGGTCTTGGTGGCGTCATCCAAGACTATCCGTTCCGCCGCCCAGGCGGTCTCCCTGTTCGTGCCCGCCCTCCCCGGATCACCACTGTGTCCGGTCCGGGCGTGGGACCGGCCGGTCACCCTCGTCCCGGCTGCCGGAGACGCGCCGGCTTTCATGGCGCGCCACAACACGCCACTCACCTCAAACGACATCACGCCCCTGCTCCGGGCCGCCCTCGGCGGGGCGGGAGTCCCGGACGCCTCAAGATACACTCTCCACGGCCTACGCCGGGGCGCGGCCCAGGCCTGTGCTTCAAGGGGCGTGGACCTTTCGGCCATAATGGCCCAAGGGACCTGGGAGTCTGACGCCGTCCACGCCTACGTCCCAAGGCAGGTGACGGCGGTCGCCCCGAGAGCCTTAGCCTTGTGTTTTGGGTCGGCTCCCGGGCCTACCCCCGCAGGCTTCCAGGCCCCTTCCACACCATCCTCAAACATTGACCAGGTTGACTAACATTGCTCGACTCAGATCTTCAAACTTAATGTACACCCTCCCTCAGAAATAAACACCCCTTTTTCTTCCCACTCATGTCTCGGTCTTCCTCTGTC
>CM059191.1:50294778-50320322 GCA_030323885.1 Branchipolynoe longqiensis | reverse complement strand
TGCTCTGGTGTTGAGGGACCACCTGAGTCTCTAGAGATGTGGGCTCAAAGGTCCAGAACTCCCAATCCCATGTTCATGTTCTGGTCTACCATCATGGACCTGGAGCTCCTAATGTGCCGATTCATCCGTTCTCCCAGTGAGGGAGACTTCCTGCTGTATGTGCAGGTCTGTGATAAGCTGTGCTCCTGGTTCCATGTGATGGGCCACACAAACTATGCTCATTGGCTACCAGTGCATGTGTGGGATATGGTCCAGTTGCCTGAGAAGCGCCCACAGTTGTATGCTGAGTTTCTCAAGGGGAACTTTGTTCTCCAGAGGTCACCTCACAAGTTCAGCCTCATTGGCAAGGACCAATCGCATGAGCAGTCAAACAAGAACCTTCAGGCCCATGGTGGTGCAGTTGGTCTGTATGAAAACCCTGAGGCACTCACTCTTTTCATGCTAGCAGGTCCCGACTGTTCTTTATGTATCGAGGAGTTTTAGGCTGTGTTGGAAACTGCAAGCTCACGCACTGCCCATCACGAAGAAGCAAGTGCTTTGCAGACTAAGTACAAGGAAGATGTTCTGTCATTTGTGGAGATAGTTGAACAGCTAGGTAATTCCTTTGACAATGGCCATGAGCTTTTGGCTCTATACACACAGGAGGTCATGAAAGATGAAGTTGTTGCATCGCTTGCCCAGCTTCATAACCTTGGAAAAGATGTGCATGCCAAGTTTGTAACACAGACTCTAGAGCAGGACACTTTGCCAATAACAATCACTATCAAACGACAAAATGTCCTCACATTTGCCAATCGCCCTGTTACCACAAAAAAAGGAGGCACATCAGGCAGTGCTCAGAGAAACTCTACCCTCATAACCAAGCTTTTCCTGTCCTTGCAGTCTCGACCTGATGCAGACATGGAAGAGTTCTTTCGGTATGAGAATCAGAGAGAACCACCTCGTCTCTCCAACCAAGGATCACTCAGGTCTGGCAAAGAGTTGGACATTCTAGAGCACCGAAAGGCACCCACTGGTCGCTCAGCTGCAGCCAAAGCAGCCACAGTTGTGGTACTTGACATGGCAGCTGTTGTCCACATGGTGTGGCTGACCTCAGCACACACATTCACTGATTATGTGTCACAGCATTTGGTGCCATTTCTCGAGTCACAAGTAACTCAACTGTCACACGGGTAGATGCTGTCTGGGACACCTACCCAGAGGACAACCTCAAAACCCTGACACAACATCGTCATGGCTTAGGCCCACGCACCAGGATTGGGGATGGCCAGACCCATATATCAAAGCAGGACTGGAACACTGGGTTCCTCAAGAATACTGAGTGCACATCTTGTGAAGCAGGATCTCGGTGGGAGGCTTCTCCTCAGCACCAACAATGAGAGTCTTCTCTCCAACAAACAACATGATGTGTCTGGTCTTCAGCCATGTAACCACATTGAGGCTGATACCAGGATACTGATCCATCTTGCCCATGCAGCACAGCAGCGCCACCAGGTTGCATTGGTCCGCACAGTCGACAGTGATGTGGTCATCCTGGCCATTCACTTCTTTTCATCACTGGGGCTGTCCGAGTTGTGGGTCTGTCTCGGCAGTGGGAAGAAGTTGTGTTACATTCCTATCCACACTCTCACTGCCCAGCTTGGCCCATCAAGGTGCCTGGCACTGCCACTATTCCACGCGGTCACAGGCTGTGACACTGTGTCACACTTTCTGGGATGTGGCAAGAAGTCAGCCTGGTCAGCCTGGCAGAGCACACCAGGACTGACGGACACCCTTGTTGCCCTCACTAGTGAACCCCAAGAGCTCAACCCACAGTCCCAACACTCTAGAACGCTTTGTTGTAGTCCTGTACAGCAAGGGCTGTGGTCTGGAAAGAGTCAATGAGGCTAGGCTTCGACTCTTCACAAGTGGGAAGAAGACACTGGAGGCCTTACCACCAACACAAGCTGCTCTATATCAACACATCCGCAGAGCAATGCCACAGGCCAGCTTCTTCTGGAGTCAGGCAACGTCTGTCCACCAGGACATCCCTGACTTCCATGACTGGGGGTGGCACAAGGACAGCACTGGTGGGTGGTTGCCCTTTTGGACAACCTTTGAGGACAGCAGCAAGACCTGTTCCATCCTTTTGCAGTGTGGCTGTGCGAAGTCATGCACAGGGAACTGCAAGTGCTGCAGAGCTGCCGTTCATTGCACAGGTTTGTGCAAATGCGAAGGCGGAGGTGTGAACAATGAGGATTGATGAATCAGTGTCACACCAGTCACAGCACGTGATATGATTGATCCATTTATTGATTGATTGATTTACTGCCTTTTTCATTGGATAGTGTTTGTCTTGATGGTTATTAGCCTGATTTTGTTGATCAATAAAGGATACCTATGAAAAGACGTTTTACTTATGATTCCATTACTTTAAGTGTCAAAGTTATGCAAAATTCATTATAATATTACAATTTATTTTGGCGAGTGTTAAGGTTAGAATCCCTGAGGTTCCAAAACCCTAGGAAAGTGTTTTGATTTGTAACTGTATGACTTCTTCTTGACAGGTAATGTAAAAATCATTTTTTTGGTGGTGGCCATTTTGAATTGTCCAATATGGCGACCCCATTGAGAATTGGCTTTGGCTCCCGGCAGATTTGAATTCAGCAGGTCACAAACTACAAGTATGGCAAATTTCATGCTTGTAGACAAATTTGCACAATCCCTCCTTAAAATCCCCCTAACAGACCAGACTAAGCATTTGATGCGAGGGAAGGAAGACAACCTCCCCCCCCCCCCCCCTCCTCGCCTGCCGCCGCCCGGCTTTCTCACCTTCCCTGTCATCCTTCCCTCAGCTTTCTCCCACCACGTGCTCTCTCCTCCCTTCCCCGCCCGCTTTCTCACCTCCCCCGCTTTCTCGCATCCCCGCTCCTCCCCTTATAAGGCCGCCCGCCGGCCTCCTTCAGCCATTCGCCTTCCGGTCGTCCTCCCTGCACAACCTCCTTTCTTCTACTTTGGCTTCCCGGATGACCCACCTCTCCACCTCCGATGCACCGCCCTCGGGCCGATCTACCATCCCCTACCGACGCAGACGCAGACACCATGCCTGGCAGCGGAAGAGGGAAGGGATGCCGGGGAGTCCGGAGGGCCGCCCAAAGGACGACTGGGCTGCTGGCGTCGACGCGACCATGACCGCCACCCTCCAGGCACTGGACCACATCACCTCACGACTCGACGCCCTCGGCGGCCCCAGCACCCGTGCGCCCGAGGAGACAAGCCCCGCCCCGCGACCCACCGTGCGGCCTACTCCTCGCCGCCTGCCCCGGCGCCTCGGGCGCACATAGTCGGTGGAGCGCTGCCGCCGCCCCCACCTCAAGCACCGCTCCCGGGGGCGGTGCACCCACTGTACGAGCGGTACACACGCCACGCCACCCAGACGCCGGCTCCCGCGCCACCGCTCTACGACCAGGATGCCGTCGACCACACCCCGGCATCCGCGGCCGACGCTGTGAGGGAGATCCTCGCGTCGGCCGAGGCGCAACACGCCGGGAGGCGAAAAGGCATCTCCCCCCAACTACCTTTTCCCCTCCGACCTCGTCGAGAGGGTCCCCGAACGGAAGCCGGTAAAGCGGGGGGAGGCATCCAAGGATGAGTATAGCCTCGCCCTCCGCACCCTCGAGAGCCACCCAAGTTTCCCCGCCCACTCCCTCCCAGGCCTGAACCACCACGCCCTCACAGTCCTCAGCGACAACCTGGTCTACCCCTGGCCTACCGTCCGCCGCTATTCGGAGACCATATTCACCTGGATAGCGGACGGTAGGCTCCCCTACAGGTGGCACGACCCGGTCGCCCTGAACATGGTGAGAATGGAGGTTCTCACCATGATCGCCCCCCAAGCCGCCCCAACAGCACCAGCCCTCCGAGACGCAGACCCTTCCCGAGGCCCACAGCAGCCCGGGACCCAAGCCGACACCCGCCTCACCTACAACCGAGAAGCTCATGGGGCCCCCTGCACCGCCTGGAACCGCGAGCCCACCTCGTGCGACCGGGCCGCCGTCGGGGAGGCCCACGGCGAGGCGGGGGCCAGACAGCGGCACATATGCACCTACTGTGCTAACGTGAGGAGGATACTCACCATGCACAGCGAGGCCCTATGCCTGCCCAAACAAGCCCGTGAGCGCCAGACCCCGGCCGCCGTGGCAGATTTTTGATCCGCCGCCCACCCCCGGGCCAGCCCGGAGGGCCATAACCGGCACATCACCTACACCCCTGCCGACAACCCCATGACCACCACCGACAACCCCATGACTACCATCGACCCCGATGCCCGCAACCCCACACGCCCAGAAAAAGCCACCGGCCTGCAGCCGGAAAGCCACCGGACCCGGACCGCAAGGAGCACCAACGGCTCCCCCCACACGCGGCCCAAGCACGGAGTTCTAGGCGCTGACCACCACAGCCCTAACCGCTCCACCCACAACACCCAGGACACAGCCGGGGACCATCACCCAGCGCCTCAGGCCCCAGACGCCGCCCGCACTGACCAAAAACCATCCCTAGACATCACAGCCGCCGACCATCACGCTGGCTGCCAGGCGCCCAGCCGTACGCCTGCAGAAATCACAACCACCGACCTCCACATCTCCCCCGGCGACACCGCCTTCCTCAATCCACCCGACCCTCCCCCGACCCCCACACCCCCCCAGCCCTGATGACTTCGCCGCCCCCCTCTCCGACCCTCGCCGCATTTCTCCACCAACGCCTTGCTTTCTTCCTTTTCGCGCATCGGTCGTAATGCTCGCATTGCCCCACACGCGGCCCAAGCACGGAGTTCTAGGCGCTGACCACCACAGCCCTAGCCACTCCACCCACAACACCCATGACACAGCCGGGGACCATCACCCCGCGCCTCAGATGCCGGGGTGGAGATGCTTTCCAGGGCCAACCAGGTGTAAAAAGGCTAATGCTCGAATCTGTGGCTGTGTAGGCAGGCTATAGTGAAATCAATACAGACAAAGAGAAAGGAAGAGTATAAAGTGTAAAGAAGAAGAGAGAGCCAAGCCCTCTGGTTTATTATTTATATGGTTACATGGGTTCATTGTAGAGTATCACCCCACCCCTTTCCCCCATTGGAAAACAAGCATTCTTGGCCCTACTAATAGGGATCCAGCATTCCTGGTCCCCATGGATACTGTAATATATGTGGGTCACCCGAGTACATGAGGGTAACCAGCTAATACTGGAACGTCACCTGGACAACGGTCGATTAAATAAAGCCAGTCATGAACTAGAACTCAAGGTGTCAACTCGTATCTTACATGGTGTCAGATGTGGATTACCTAACAAGTACTATGGCATTATCAGGATTGAAACCCCCTATGCCACTCAACTTGGAAGGTAACCTGACATTGAATTGGACATAGGATGTCACTATGAACCAAATGAATGGATGCACCCGTACCAGGATGAAGAGACTGAACACGATTTGTTTGTTGGTGTGCTACATGAAGACAATAACAAGGCATAGGAACTATGGTACACAGATGTCATGTCGGATAATAAAGTGATTAAATTTAAGCTCGATACGGGATCTGAAGCGAACATCATTCCACGGAAAATATACGATCAATTAAGCAACATTACCATGTCTCCACCGCGTTGCCACCTCGTGACATACACAGGGCAACGTGTACAACCACAAGGGGAGACGTTCATCAAGATACGTGGTCGTCGGTTGAAATTTCAAATAACCGGGGAGGGTAGCCCCCTCCTTGGAAAAAATGCATGCATTGCACTCAACCTAATCGCAAGAGTGGACTCTATAAACAACATACCGGATCCTGAAGCAAGTGCTAAAAAATTGGTAAATATGTATAATGACGTGTTCAAAGGTCTTGGTAAAATAAAAGTAAATGCACATATTCATGTTGATAAGAATGTAACCCCAGTAATTGATGCTCCGAGATGAATACCACATGCTATAATCAATGATGTACGTAAAGAACTGGATAGAATGTTAAGCCTAGAAGTAATTGTCAAACAAACGGAACCGACTCCATGGGTGAGCTCAATCACTATTGTACGGAAACCGGGAAAAATAAGAATATGCTTAGACCCCACTAAACTGAACAAGGCAATATTAAGAGGCCCATATCCAACCCGTACGATAGAAGAGGTAGTACTAGTAGCCAATACAAAATATTTTTCGGTGATAGATGCCAACAGTGGTTATTGGCAGATTCAGTTAGATGAGGAAAGTTCAAAATTGTGCGCGTTCAATACACCATGGGGTCGATATTGTTACACACAGTTACCGTTTGGCGTAAAAACAGCAGGGGATATTTTTATCGAAGAAATGAATACCATATTCGGTGATTTAATAGGTGTGAATGTTATCACAGATGACATCCTGGTATATGATAAAGATGTTGAGGAACACAACACCCGGCTAAAAACAGTATTAGACAGGGCTAGAAAATTCAATTTAAAACTGAACCCCAAAAAATCTAAAATTTGTCAGTCACAGGTAAATTATGTTGGACACCTAATAACTTCTGAGGAACTGTTACCTAGCAAAGATCGTATACAAGCAATAATTGATATGCCCACACCAAGTGATAAAAAGGCAGTCCAGAGATTTTTAGGAATGATTGGGTACGTAAGTAAATTCATTCCTAACATGGCCGAATTAACAAAACCATTACGAGTGGTGCTCAACAAAGACATAGCATGGCATTGGCAAGATGAACAAATCAAATCATTTAAAAAGCTAAAACAGTTATTGACAAAAGCACCTGTTCTCAAATATTTTGATGTCGAACAGGACATTGTATTACAAGTTGACGCATCAAAATCTGGCCTAGGGCCAGCTTTATTTCAAGAGAACAGGCCAGTTGCCATGGGTTCAAAAGCATTGGATAAGACACAATCAAATTATGCTGTTATAGAAAAAGAGCTGTCAGCTATTTGTTTTGGTTGCAAAAAGTTCCATGAATACATATATGGAAAAAAGGTAACAATACAGACTGACCACAAACCACTAGTAGCTATAATGAATAAACCTATACATACACTATCCGGAAGAATGCAACGGATGAGAATGAGACTACAAAATTATAATCTGACAGTAATACATATTAAAGGCACGCTCATGTAATGCACTGTCCAGAGCTCACACCAAACTGACATCACCGGACAACTTATTTGACACAGACATCACAGTTGCTGCGGTCGAATTAGGAGAGGACAGTGTGACAAGAGTAAGACAGGAGATGGCAAAGGGTAACATGCTACAGCAGGTTATATCTTTGACAAAAAATGGTTGGCCCAAATGTAGCAATGGTCTCAAACCTGAGGTAAAACCATTTTTACATACAGACATGACATAACTATGCAAGACAATGTGTTATTAAAAAACAATCGTATTATAATTCCAAGAACGTTACAAAAAGAGATCTTGAAAAAATACATGATTCGCATTTAGGTATAGTAAAGTGCAAACAGTTGGCAAGGGACATTTTTTGGCCTGGTATAAGTAGTCAAATAGAAGATAAAATATTGCGTTGTCAAATTTGTCAGGAGTTGCAGAATAAACAACAATCCGAACCACTAATGAACCATCAGATAACTTCTATCCCATATTACAAGGTAGGAATTGACTTGTTTTATGTTGAACATACTACTTTTCTGTTGATAATTGATTATTATACAAAATTTCCAGAAATAGTAGAATTGACGTGACAACCAGTAAGGCAATAATATGCGCTTTAAAACAAATGTTCTGCAGGTATGGAATTCCAAAAATTGTGTCAGACAACGGACCACAATTTAGCAGTGCGGATTACTTACAATTTGCAAAAGACTGACTTTCTGCCAATATTTTCTAGCCCAATGTTCCCACAGAGTAATGGGCAAGTAGAGAGATATGTACAAACTGTAAAATTAATGATCAAGAAATCCTTATGAGACAAGAAGGATCCAAATATTGCATTGTTAAATTGTGGATGTTACGTGTAACATTAGTAATTTACGGCGGAGACAGCAACCCCATGAACTGACTTACACCAGCGCGGTGGTGCCATCTGGCAGAAACCCTGTGATACGCTACAAGCATAACTTAGTTCCTGGGGTTCCTCCAGATGGGGCCACAGGCAGTTACTGCGTCACGCGACCGCCAGACCATTCCAGATTCGATCAGAACCGCCGCAGCCGCCGCCATCACAGCACCCCTCTCGTTTTCTTCGGCAGGCTGGCAGGCTACTACGCAATACTACGCCTTCTTACAAGAGCAACAGAAGGTTCACGGCTTGAACACACCACTTTCTAAGTCGAGAAGGAATTGCTGGGAATTGCTATGACACTATGAACTGCATATGGGTATCGTTGAACATTACTTGAACCTATCTACACTGCTCGGTATTTCTTGATATCCCTGTCATTCTCAGGTTAGACTGCACTGGCCGCAGCCGCCACTGTGACAGCACCCATCTTGTGACACTTGATACGTGTTTATTCAGATTGAATTGATGTGTGGTAACTTGTGCTTTCAACTGTGACAGTCACACGCTGGCCGCGTACTATATACTGGCGTCTGGTATTTGGCCAAGAACTACTAGTGGTGTAGATTATTTATATTCTTGCGGACAGACAACGACACAACAGTTAATAGGTGGATGAGAATATCTCTGGCTGAACCTCGAAAGGCCCCTCTGTTTATTAACATAGCTTAAGACTAACAGTATAAAGTCAAATTTCCGGACGAAAGGATACCTGATAGCGACCGCGCCGCCCGAAGTCGCCTCACCCGAGCCCCCGGGCCCTGATTGGCTGCTGTCGTGTGGCCCGGGCCAAGCCAGCCGGGTGAGTCAAGGTGGCACAGCGCGCACCAGCCATACACTGGCAGGTGATACTAAGGCCCTGGGCATAACTCGTTATGCAATACATTATTTATATTCTTGCGGACAGACAACGACACAACAGTTAATAGTTGGATGAGAATATCTCTGGCTGAACCTCGAAAGGCCCAAACCCACCCAAACTAGAGATTACCTCGGCACCCCCGACAACATAGCCGCCATCCTGAGATCAGATGCCAGTCTCTCTTCCATAGGCGCCTGTAGGTATTCGAAGACTGCGGCTGATTTCCAGTCCCCCCTTTCCTTATTTCTAATATGGATGCTCCACACCTTCTAAGAAAGGTAGCACCCCCTCTGCACAGGCTATGGGTAGTAAAATCCCCCGGCTGTAAACCCGCACGCCTGCAAAGCAATTTCAGCGAGCCTAGGTAGAAGTTGTAAGGCATAGGGATAGAACCCCCCCCCCTGGGGATCCTGAATGCTTGTCCCTCCGGTGGAGAGGCGATATCTGCAAAATGCCTGCATACCCAGTATACGGCACACAGTGACGGGTTCAACACATATGATACGGGAATTAAATGCGTTCTCTCACGATACTGAATTGTCTTTGACTTCCTTACCCTGACCATCATCCCCCACCTGTAGAAGGTGAAGTCTGATCTGAGTAAGGAAGAGTCCGAGTCTGATACATGGCACTTCCTTAGTAGTGCCCGGAATGACAGGAGGATAGCTGCGCGCAGAGCCACATGGCCCGGTGAAAGCCGCATTATGGTGAACAATTTTAACAGCTGGTGTGGGAATAGTGGGGGTACCTGCTTGGTTGCGTCCCCCAGTGATCTCCTAATGCCCGACATACACTTCCTCACCCGATGTTTCTTGTAGTCTATCTGGGGGCAGCCTAGATCTTTTAAATGATTGTTTAAAGTGCTCAGATATTGTTTTATCGAACTCTAACACATACGCCGGGCCAGATAAGACATGTACATACAAACTTGATCAGACTGGCACAGATAAGGCGATATCATCCCCGCAAATGTCTCGCAAAATTCCAGGTAGGCTTTGACCTGGACCGAGCGTGTTAGCTTGGTGGCGTCCGCGTAGTGTGCGTCCTCGAACTCGCCACACTCCTTCCGCAGCCTCGACCAATCTGAATCAACAATGGAATAGTTTGTGGCAGCAAAGAGCCTTAGCTGCGTCTGCATCCCTCACTCGGGCTATACTTCTGAACTCATCCAGCCTACTTAGGCTGTCGCATATTACATTATCCTTAGTGTTAATGTAGACTGACTGCACATCAAAATTATGATCGATCGAGCTCCAGAATACTTTGCGTAACCACTGCTCGAATGCTCGAGCGCTCCAACGCTCAAGCACTCCAACGCTCGAGCGCTGCAACGCTTGAGCGCTCGAATGCTCGAGCGCTCGAACTTTTGAGTGCTCAAACGCTCGAGCGCTCGAATGCTCGAGTGCTCGAACGCTCGAGCGCTCGAACGCTCGAGCGCTACGAAAGCACGAACGCTCGAGCGCTTCGAAAGCTCGAACGCTCTAGCGCTGGTACCTCGAGTGCTCAAAAAAAAGAAAAAAGGAACGCTCGAGAAGCTCGAAATGCTCGACGCTTCGAGCGCTTCGAACGCTCGAGTCGCTCGAACGTTTCGTAGGCTCACCCTCGAGCCTCGAACCTCGAGCCTCAAGCATCAAACCGCTCCGAACACCGAGCGCTTCTGAATGCACGAGCGCAATCAGAAGGCTCGAACGCTAGAGCGCTCGAGCGCTCGAACCCTCGAACGCTTGAAAGCTCGAAGGGTCGAACGCTCGAGCGCTCCAACGCTCCAGCGCTCCAGCGCTCGAAAGCTCGAAGGTTCGAACGCTCGAATGCTCGAGCGCTCGAAAGCTCGAACGCTCGTGCACTCGAACGCTCAAGCGCTCGAACGCTCCAGCTCTCAAATGCTCGAGCCCTCGAAATGCTCGAACGCTCGAGCACTCGAGCTCGAGCGCTGCAATGCTCGAGCGCTGGAACGCTCGAGCGCTCAAACGCTCAAACGCTCAAACGCTCCAGCGCTCGAACGCTCAACGCTCAAGCGCTTGAACGCTCGAACGCTCGGGCGCTCGAAGGCTCGAGCGCTCGAACGCTCGAGCGCTCAAATGCTCCAGTGCACGAGCGCTCGAACGCTCCAATGCTCGAGCACTCGAACGCTCGAACGCTCGAACGCTCCAGCGCTCGAACGCTCCAGCGCTCGAACGCTCCAGCGCTGAATGCTCCAGTGCTCGAACGCTCCAGCGCTCGAACGCTCCAGCGCTCGAACGCTCCAGCGCTCGAACACTCCAACGCTCGAACGCTCCGGCGTTCGAACGCTCGAGCGCTCGAACGCTTCAGCGCTCGAAGACTCCAACGCTCCAGCGCTCGAATGCTCGAGCGCTCGAACGCTCCAGCGCTCGAACGCTCCAGCGCTCGAACGCTCCAGCGCTCGAACGCTCCAGCGCTCGAACGCTCGAACGCTCGAGCGCTCGAACGCTCCAGCGCTCGAACGCTCCAGCGCTCGAACGCTCCAGCGCTCGAACGCTCCAGCGCTCGAACGCTCCAGCGCTCGAACGCTCCAGCGCTCGAACGCTTCAGCGCTCGAACGCTCCAGCGCTCGAACGCTCGAGCACTCGAACGCTCGAGTGCTACAATGCTCCAGCGCTCGAACACTCGAACGATTGAGCGCTCGAACGCTCAAACGCACGAGCGCTCGATAGCTCGAGCGCTCGAAAGCTCGAAGGCTCGAACTCTCGAGCGCTCGAAAGCTCGAAGTCTCGAGCGCTCGAAAGCTCGAAGTCTCGAATGTTCAAACGCTCGAACGGTCGAGCGCTCGAACGCTCGAGCGCTCGAACGCTCGAGCGCTCGAACGCTCGAGCGCTCGAACGCTCGAGCGCTGGAACTCTCGAGCGCTCGAACGCTCGAGCGCTCGAAAGCTCGAAGGCTCGAATGCTCGAAAGCTCGAAGTCTCGAACGCTCGAACGCTCGAACGCTCGAACGCTCGAGCTCTCGAAAGGTCGAACGCTCGAGCGCTCGAGTGCTCGAGCGCTCGAAGGCTCGAACGCTCCAGCGCTCGAGTGCTCGAACGCTCAAGCGCTCGAACGATCGAGCGCTTGAACGCTCGAACGCACGAAAGCTCGAACGCTCGAGTGTTCGAACGCTCGAGCGCTCGAACGCTCGAGCGCTCGAACGCTCGAGCGCTCGAAAGCTCGAAGGCTCCAAGGCTCGAACGCTCGTGCGCTCGAAAGCTCAAAAGCTCGAGCGTTCCAGCGCTTGAGCGTTCCAGCGCTCGAGCGTTCGACCGCTCGAGCGTTGCGATCGCTCGAGCTTTCGAGCGCTCGAGTGTTCGAGAGCTCGAACGTTCGAGCGCTCGAGCGTTCGAGGGCTCGAGCGTTCGAGCGCTCGAGCGTTCGAGCGCTCGAACGCTCGAGTGTTCGAGCGCTGCAGCGTTCGAGCGTTCAAGCGCTCGACCGTTCGAGTGCTCGTGCGTTCGAGCGCTCATGCGTTCGAGCGTTCCAGCGCTTTGATCGTTCGAGCGCTTGAGCGCTGAAGCGTTAGAGCACTCGAGTGTTCAAGCGCTCGAGCGCTGAAGCGTTCAAGCGCTGGAGCGTTCCAGCGCTCAAGTGTTCGAGCACTCGAGCGTTTGAGCGTTCGAGCACTCGAGCGTTCGAGCGCTCGAGCCTTCGAGTCTTTTTCGTATTGTGTAATTGCTTTTGTTTCAACATATATTTTGGTCTTTGCTGTTAGTAATGCATTTTTGTGCAATGCTAATACTTGCGATAGTTGATCAGGTTGTGTATTACTATCAAGTCGTTTAATAGTGGCTTTTGAGTCATTTTGCGTACAGTTTGTTTTGGATTGCCTGTCTGAGATGTTTCTCGAATAAAGTGTATACAGTGAGCTCCACAAGTTGAAGTCGTTATGTGTTGTAATTGTTTTTTGTTATACAACCATTTGTATTTTGATTGTTTTAAAAAAGCATTGAAATGTTTATGAGCTTTTAAAGGTGGTAAGCCATAAGGATCACAGTAATAGACTCGTTTAATACAGGTAACGTAAAATGCAATCCAATGTGTTCCGGGGTTTTTGGCTAAATCAGTATTAGCGATGAAACAAGTGTTTGCCTTGGGATTTACAGGTATGCAGTCCTCGGGAAAGACACCCAGGAACTTGTTTTTGCAATAGGGTGTTTGGTTCAAAAGCCTTGCGATGGTTGCCGCGTTCATTTAGCTCAAGTGATAATCCGTGACGGGTTGCCTGTCTTGAGTTAGGTAGAGAGTGTTGTCGTAAACCAGGTAGTTGACCAGACTTGTTGAAGCGGTTAATCCATTATTGAAAGTGATTTCTTCACGTAGTTGACCATTCTTAACTAAGTTTGTTCGACACATATTGTTCGATCTGTCCGGAGTTAGATCAAATACGAATAGTGCGTAACCTTCATCAAATGCTTTATAGGAAATACCGCAGTTTCCATCACAATTAACTTGACCCAAGTTTCTGTAAAGGGCATCAAATTCACGAGTGTACATATTTCGTTGGAAATCTGGTTTAAACGCATCTGCCGGAAATTTTTGTTCGTTCATGATTAATTGAAGACTTGCGATGGACTTGTTTTCAAAATTGAAAGGATTTTTGGTGGCTTTGCCAATAAATGCATCATTGTCCACAAACGCGATAACGGTTTGTGTTGGAAGTTGACCACTCTTTGATAAGACGTATGTTTCATTGTGATTTCCGGTGGGGATAACATGGCTGATAGTTTCTGTGCGTTGCATTGGATACACAAATGGCGTACCCGATACGGCTTTTTCATGAACAAGTGCAACTTCTGCAGATACCACGACTTGCCGAACTCTTAATGAAGCGTTTTTTATCAATGGAATGAATTCATGGTCTTCTTCACCCATTAGGCAAAAAGCGGAGGAACTTCGCATTAGCCTAAAGTGAATATCTGTGCTCGATGGAAGCAGTTTGTGTTGGTGTGCTACATCAATATGTAATGGAATGACCATGGTAATTGACCCATCTATAGCACGTTTTTGCTTCTCAGTAAATCCATGGTTTGTAGCATCTCTTGCGTCAAAGCGTCCATTTGTGTCAGCATGCCACATTTCATTGTACATCCAATATTTTTTGTCCGCTTTTGAACGATTCAGTAGATTTTCGATGTAGGCTCTGTATGGATGGTTGTCTTGGTTTCCAGATATTTTTTGGTCATTGATATACACTTGAATATCCTTAAACATGGATGCACCAAAATTATTTACCGGGGCACAGGCATCAGCTAGCGTAACACGAGTTGCATGGTTACTTGCTTTCACAATATCGACTTCTAATTCCAATACGGTTTCTGACAAATCTGTGTATTTGGAAGATTTATGTATGTGAAATTCGATTGTAGCATTATCTGTTAATGATGTCACAGGTTTAAGTTTGACGTATTCACTGGAAACAACAGAAGTTTGCAAAGGTGTACGCTCATGTAAATCCAGTTCGTGTACGCTACATTCTTCGCGATGGTTGGCCATGATGATATGTATATTTTATATCAAAAAAATTGTACACGACTAGCGCCTTTTAAGTGTGTGTTTCCTTCCAAGATGTGTCTTCGTCTGATGGCTTAAAGTGTTATGCGACTTTATTTATATCCACTAAAGGTGTCCAAATAAATCACTTTTTGTTCTTTTAGAAACTTTACGGCGTCGTTTGCGAGTAGAAGCTTTTCCAACACTGCTACCACCGGTTTGTCTTACACATTTACGCGTTTGCGTTTTCTTTGGATTTTTGCGTCGTTTTTGTTAGGTGGTATTGGTAACGAGGATGATAACGCTCTCACACCTTTTTGAATTAGTTGCTTGCCTACATTGCGTCCTCTGTTTGTTAATGACTGCTTTATATTTTCTCCAGATAACACATTGCCTGCTACACCCATGCCAGCTCTCAACAACGATTTTCCAAGAGATTTGAAAATCGGTGTAGCACCTCACAAAAGACCACTAAGCATACCACCGATACCATGACCACGTTGACTTATTCTTCCTCTGTAGGCAGCTATGTTACCAGAACCTACTTGATGTTTGTAGTAGGACGCATATCCGGTATTCATTTTTCTGGTTTAAAAAAATTATACTTCTTTTGGTCGTAATAGTACCGATACTGTGACTTCTCCTCGTTGGAATGGTATGTATCGTCCAGCTCGATCCTTTAAATACACAGCAACAGTGTCAATGGCATTAGCTCGCATAGCAAAAAATTCCAAGTGTAGAAAACTGACAGTTTGCAGAAATCCACTGCGACCGCTACGATCAATCGCAACCACACGTAAAAGTTGAGCCGTTTGATCAGCGACCGGTCTTGACTCGATTAAGTCACAATAAACGTAAACTGAATAAATATCTCCAAATACATCCATCGGTAATACCGATTGAGTTCTCCAGTAAAACATGTGTTGATTGTTGAAGCCCAAGAGTTTTGAAAGTTCCGGTGTTAAATATATTGCGCAATGTCTTGGTGGTTTGATTTTAATCATATCGCAACCTTTTCTAAAAGTAAATATTGTCTTCTTATTTTTATAGGGGCTTTTCAAAAAAGTTATATTTTCTTTTACAGCAGAGCTAATAATATCATTCAGATATCCAACAACATCTTGATTATTTTTAAATATTAGTGGATAATCCAGTGGGATCGTAGTCCATTGCAGCATCTTTTGGTTGGCTAAAGTAGCAATATCTCTTACCATAGAGTGGAGTTTAAATTGTTTATTTTTAACAAACTTCCTTGTGCGTTTTAGTATTAATTCTTTTTTTATAAAAGTCCAATAATTACTATCAGTGTTGTCGATAAATTGTTCATCTTGGTCTTCAATCGTACGACCACCATCATATTCATCGTCTTTGTAAGCATAGTCTAAATCATCATTAAAAAGCCTATGCCAGTTTACATCAGTGCTGGGGTCAGGTAGCGTGTCATCAGCCAACTTGTCTTTTTGTGCTTTTATCTCGGCTAATGAATACACACTTCGTAAAGCAACTATTACAATTTGTTGCTTTTTTGGAAGACATTCCCATTGTGTTGGAAATGTTATTTGCTCTTCAGAAAGGCATTTTAAGTAAAGCGAGTTTGCGTCTACACCTATTATATGCTGACATAATTTAGCTTCATCACCAAAGTCAACTTCTCGTATTTTTGTTACTCCAGATTCATGATAACGATGAAAAATAATTGAAGGTCTGCCAACTAAATGATCTTGAACAAGTATGTGTAAATGTTTATCTCGATTATTAAAAAGAAGATATGGTGCTGCTGAATTTTTTCTTTTTTAAAGAAATCTTAAAGCTAAACCTGGTAAAGATATTCCATCTTTAAACATGTCAATATTACGTTCTTTGAAAAAAGTAGCATGGTTATTTAATGCTGTAGCAAACGGCTTTACATCACTGTTATTATAGTTAATCAAATAATCATTAAATGTCTTCATTTTACGTTCTTTCCAAAGTTGTCTACAAGTGTTGTATGCATCTTCACTTATTGTAGTTTTTGTTAACGAACTATAAAAACACTCCCTCAGTGGTACCATTGTATTGTTTGGTTTTGTAACACTGGTTAGCCATTCATATGGAAAATATCCCTTAACATTGTCTTTAGTGAAAGCTTTCAAATATGAATCATAACTATATCCAGGTGCAAGATTATTAAAAATCAAGAAGTAGCATATGTTCTGTTGTAATAGACAAATATTGATTACCTCGTTTAATAACTTGCACAATTTCTTGGCAACTATGTAAAAATTGATGGAATTCTTTTTTGATTAAATTCAAATCATATTTGCCACTATTGAAACCAATAACCGGAACTTGATATATCCAATTAAGAAACCTCTTTTTCAATTTAACAAATGGGTGAGATGTTAAATGCCATTTTTTTCCATTTTGAGTTTGCTTTTCACACGCAAGGGCCTCTTCTATAATATTATCTAATGTAATTAAAGTGAACTGAAACATATCTTTTACACTACTATTTCCAATAAGAACTGCCAAATCATGAATATACAAAAACACTCATTCAACTAAATTATCTGAATCGTTATCTTTTTTACGAATAAAGCGAATAGGTTCTTCATATTCAGGAAAATCTGATGCTACACTGGCTGATAATGGTATATGATTTGCCTCTTTTTTACCTTTTTTGTATTTGAACAAGTTTTTTTTTTTTTAAATGCTTCAAAATCATAAGTAATTTTATAAGGGTAAACTTTTGACACACCATTTGGAACACAAATACCAGCTAGCTCTAATTGTTGAAATACATTTAAAGTATTGTTATATACTCCACCTGAATATTCAAAGTTGACTTTAGTACATGGTTTAAATGCCTGATGCAATATCTGAATGCTTTAATTTGTATGAAACTATTTTAGTAAAAAGAAGACAATTAAATTATTGTGCATCATTTGGTAAAATCCACAATTAAACTAGCGTGTTTTTTATACAAATTAATATTCACTTTACCATTTTCAGCATAATTCTTTGTAGGTGTTTGAACAACAGCTACTTTACCTGTAGATGAAATACTATAAACTCCAATTTGCACATCAAATAAGTTTTCCAATTTAGCAAAATCTTTCAAAGAAACACCTTTAAATGATTTTGGATTTGCAGAAGAATCATATTGTCTTAATAATTCTATAGCTGCATTGCAATCATTATACAAATATTTTGCTAAACATCTAAATACACACAAGTTATCGTTATATTTTCGATTTGTTGTAGGTTTCCTTTGAAAATGCAACATACCGCGCTTACGCATGTGAGTTGGAATTTTAGGTATAGACCCAATTGGATACATGGAATTGTTTTTATATATTACCACATTGAGATTTGTTATTGCAATAATTTTCCATTTTGTATCTCGACTTACCACTCTTTTTGCTTCCTCTTTTACATCTCAAATAACTAAATATGAAATAAGTGATCTTTCCAATGTAATTGAATTGCAAATCGAGAAAAGTTGCTTTGTTAATTGTGCATTATTTTGCGATGCATGAAAATAACGATATTCTACATCGGAGGTTTTTGTTTTCTTTTCATCAATCATCAAATAGTTCCCGTCCTCTAGTCGAGGTTTGGATGCAATGGTTTTCTCCCACTTAGCGCTGAGTGGGTGTGCTGTGCTGATGAGGGGCGACTGTGAAAATATCCAAGCCAGGTCCGAGCTTGTGGACAAGGAAGCGGATCATCAATCAATCAATAGTTCCGTCCTCTAGTCGAGGGTTGGATGCAATGGTTCTCCACTTGTCCTGATGTTGTGCTGTTCTGATAGACTGTGAATAATTCAAGCCTGTCCACTGTGAAATATTTGTAAACCATGATGTTCTTGGTCTCCCTCTCCCTCTGCTGCCATTCACCTTCCCTTCCAACAATGTACGGTATATTGAACTCTGACGAATGATGTGGCCAAAATAAATAAGTTTCTTTGTCTGTATAGTGGCAAACAAGCTTTTCTTATTTTTAATTTTTCTGAGAACTTCTTTGTTGGTGATCTTCTTTGTCCATGATATTTTCATCATCCTTCGATAAGTCCACATCTCAAATGCTGCTAAACGTTTGTACATTTTCTTAGAGATTGTCCATTAGAGTAGACCACACATAACACTGAAGAATACGCTTCCTTGTTTGTATTAATATCTTACTTGATGTTAACACTCTATACATTTTGGAGAATGTTGTTCGGGCTATTGTTATCCTTCTTTTAATTTCTTCCTCACATCTCCCATCATTTGTAATCTTTTGTCCGAGATATATGAATTCGGATACTTGTTCTATGGTTGTGCCATCTATGGTTATATTGACATTTGGTTTATCTGTCTTTTTACTTATAACCATTGTTTTGGTCTTCCTGGCATTCATCTTCATGTTGAATAGTATTCCAGCTTTATTGATTCTATTCACTATATCTTGTAGGTTTTTCTCACTGTCTGCTAGTATTACACTGTTTCTTTATGTTGCAATATAAGACCAAGCGAAAGACCAACTTTATATGTTTCTCATTGATTTGTATGAATAGGACGCATAACATCAATCGCATCAGTTAATTCACCTGTTGGTAAGCGTATGTTAACCTGTGAAGCTTTTACACCATTTGATCGCACACCAGTTTGAATTGCAGTCCATCTACTAGTATATATAGCTAATATAGCTGGATCATTTTTGATAATCCAAGGCAACACATCTAAGTTAAGTATTTCACCTTTACATTCTATTTTTTTACATGCATTAGTTCCACATAATGGACAATACCTATGAAAAAGCTTACATCTTTTCAAATGGCTTGCCAATCGAATTTCTGAAACAAATCTACCATCACAATAAATACATTTTAAATTGTGAGCCATTTCTTTTTTTAATTGCGTTTAATTATTGCCAACACTCTATCATCCAAATCCATTAAAGCATTAGGTGGGATTGTGATACCTTCTTTCGTGGGAATAAATGTTACAAGACCATCCTGCATTTCCCGTTTAAAATAATGTCTGATGTGAATTAAAACTTGATCCTGGCAAATGGATACCGCAATGAATACCGATTTAATCGGGTCAACAATAATTTTCAAATTGTTTGCTTTTGGATCAACAGAATTTTCAGCTACTAGTTTTTTCAACTTTTCCCAATATTTAACAACTTTGTTAATCACATGACATATCTCATTAAGCGCATTTAAATTAATAGTTACACTTTTTTGATATACGCTATTTTTCTTCTGTTTTACAAATTTCATTTCATCATTATAAATTTCCAAACGCACATCAGAATTAAATAATTTAAATTGGCTATTGGGTTGAATTAGTATCACATTCTCAATTTTTTGTGTTGGTTGAGCTGTAGGTGCGGGTGTGTGTGTAACCATAGGTGTAGCAATGGGTAATATATAATTGTCAGAAAACCCAAGTGATGAATTTACCTAGAGTGCTTTTGTCCAACTTTTGATGAAAAGTTGTTCTCTTTTTTTAAAACTTAAGGTTGACCATTGCTCTGATTCTCGAACCGCCATAAAAGTACTTGCAACAACTTCTTTTGGAGAACCTGTCAACTGCTTTGGAGTTACAATTTTTTCATACGTCTTGCACGCTCGCTTCTTTTTTTCTTCTTTTTCTTCACTTATGATGCAATTTCTTTTTCGGGGTGTCCGCGGTGGCTTAAGTTGCGTCGTCCTAGCATGTGTTTGACTCACACCTATTTTAAACAAAAGTCAAAAGTAAATGTATTAAAATATATTTTTATCAAATATATTTTCAAAAATCTTTACAATATATCAATGTTAGTAAAACAGTGTCTGAGTACGCGTGTGTGTGTCAAATACATTTAACCTTTTCAACTCCTAGTGTCAATATCTACGAAACGACATTCAAAAACACATGTGTACTGCATGAGTTTAACCCTTTTATGCTTAACATTTACAACAACCTTAGTTTATATACTTTTAATTTGACAATAATAAAATAATGTAATTAACATACCTTACCTTCAGTGGTAATGTCATTTTGGTGAATTGCTTGGTTTACTATATCAACCATTGTAGGGGGTATCCGCCAAAGATTTTTTTTGATAGGTGTGCTAGTACCAGCATTTTGACCGCGAAGATGATGCTGGTGGTGAAGTGGTTTTGTTTCAGTGGCAACTGGCGCGCTAAAGGCGTGCGAGGAGAAGACGCTTGGCGTAACAGATCCCACCGGGGTAGTCGAGTGGATTGTGGCTGCAATAACTGTCGTAGACTTTTTTTTTTCTGCAGACCCCTCCTCATTTTCCTCCTCGACTTCTCCCTCCTCCTCCTCCTCTTCATCCTCCTCCTCTTCCTCCTCTGACAATGCATCTGTGTCGGTGTTATCTATGCGCTGTCCATTATCCTGCATTTCAATTTCTTCTTCTTCTGCTGCTTCCAAAGCAAGTGACTTAATTTCATTCCAATGCTTATTTGACATGTTAGTAATTTTGTCTGGTAATTTACCACCTACAGCCAATTCCAAAAGATTTTCCACTGCGGCTGCATGCCTATTTTGTTGGTCGTTATCATTGTAACCACCGCTATTTGATTTAATAGCGGTGGTGTCTGTATTAAAATGTTCAATTGTTGCCGAAGTCATCACCCCTACCATTGGTATCGGTGTCATTGCCGGTATCATTCCAGCATTGACACAACCACCAGCCAAAGTGATCGGGGTAATACCCACTTCGGAGCCGGTTGCTGACATAGCCCTTAAAGGAGCATTAGAAGTACCAGGAATAATATTTAACGATGATGATGATGCTAGTGGTGATGATGGTGCTGAAGGTGTAAAATTCAACTTCATATCACTTCTTTTTCCTCTGCGACTCATTTTCTTCCTTTCCTTGGGGTTTTTTGTTTAAAATATTTTTTTTCAAAAAAGAAAGTTTTAGTACTGTAGTGGTCTGCACTGACCTCTCAGGCAAGTAACCACATAGACAGGTAGGCATGGGGAGTGTGTTGATATCAGGGAGCCTAGGTGGTGTAATGGTTAGCACACTGGCCCGGAATGCAAAGAGATGTGGGTTCGAGTCCCGCTCTAGGCGCAGTATTTCCCATTTTCATCACCCCCACGACACTGGTTGCCGTGATCAGGATCCTGTACAAGCTTTGCGCTGTATGGTTGTTGAACCTACCCTGTGTATGTATGTGTTAGTGCATTGCCTGTATGTATGTAATTGTAAGCATTACAAGACTTACAATTCCAGGGGGACGAGTGTAGTGGTCTGCACTGACCTCTCAGGCAAGTAACCACATAGACAGGTAGGCGTGGGGAGTGTGTTGATATCAGGGAGCCTAGGTGGTGTAATGGTTAGCACACTGGCCCGGAATGCAAAGAGATGTGGGTTCGAGTCCCGCTCTAGGCACAGTATTTCCCATTTTCATCACCCCCACGACAGTACTTACAAATAATTACTAATATTGTCTCTAAACGATGTCTTGTGTCGTTATGGTGAAAGAAGCAGCAGCAGCAGCAGCAGCAACAGCATCAGTAGTAGTAGAAGCAGCAGCAGCAACAGCAGCAGCAGAAGCAGCAGCAGTGGTAGTAGTGTTATGTCGGTGATCCTGGTATGTAGAAATAGGCTGCAGTGGTGTGTAGTAAAATGTAGTCTAGCAGTTATCGTCCTTCAGCCCCAAAGTGAAGATGGTTAAACTACGTGCAAAATGCTCCTTTTATACACAGCAAAAGTCTTTGTCAACAAAATATCGGAAGTGTTTTACTTCCGATTTTGACTCATCCAAACACCCTCGTCTAGGTGTTTAGTATTTTTCTAGACTTTTAACAGCTGGAACCCATTTTTTTTCCATCATATCACTTTGTTCCAACCCTAAACGGATGTGCATGACGCACAACGGCACGTGCCAATAAGGACCTTTATCTCAAGGTCCTGTCTTGTGACATGCTGTGTTCCTTCCCGGAGACACAACCCGGTTAATGAAATCCAGACCAGTCTTTGTTACCTTAGACATTCATAACCCAGATTCAGCTCCTAATTGAATGATAAACAACCCAAAGAAAAATATTTAGCGTCCCTTGGTGGCCATCTTGAATTCTTCCAACGCGCATAAGCCCTCCATATTTTGTAAGGCCATATTAGTATCTACCCACCGGAGGACTCAGACGTAACGTGTACTTCTTTACATTTCAAAAAACTTTCAATCATTCACGACAATGACATCATTTAACCATCTTCAACCATCAACAATAGCCCTACAAACTTGCTTCATAACCCAGGAACCATATCATGTAAGTACATTAAGAAAATTGTGTAATGTTGTAGATAATAATACTGTTGCACCAGTTGATTCTTTTCATGAAATGCGGGCCATAGAACATATTAATTTAGAATTACAACAATTTGACGCCTTTATTATTCCTAATCAAATTCAAAATTTAACCAATTTTATTAAACATGTCATGAACAAACATGCTTGCAGAGCGGCAGCTGAAAAATTTAAGCGCACAATGTCTGGTGGAGTTTTTGTTTCTGCATCCATTATTATAATTTTATTAAAAGCTATATTAGTAAACCCAGATTTCAGGCAATTATCAACAACAAATTATTCAGGTGTTACCTACACTTTTATAAAACAATTTAAACATGAAATTGGACATGATGGTGACAGTGGAAAATGCACAAAATGGGCTAAATTAGCCGTTTTAATTCCATATCGAACTAATAATATAATTTTGCAATCAATTTATCCTATAGAAAAAGTTTCCAATTCCAAATTATGTTTATGGCAATCTACGAAAAATTCAGATATAAATGAAATATTTTATACCTAAACATAAATTTAACATTTAACAAAACACATGTACACGTTATGTTTTTTCCTACGATATATGATACTATCTGAATAAAATGAAGTTGAAGTCGCAAATAAACACACCGACATATGGATACACGGTTGAATGGCATTTACAATGTCTTGGAAATTTCCTAATGCACATATGGATACACGGTTGAATGGTATTTACAATACCTTGGAGATTTCCTATTGCAAAAACCAAGTCGTTAAAGGTAAGTAAACTTTGCTATATATTCTTATTTTTTATTTCTAACATTATCTTTCTATTCAAATTATATCATTGTGCATTTGCTATTGATTTTTTTATTATTCATTATAACAATAATATTAATTTACAACATATTAACTCTTTCTTTAAAGGTTTTATCATAACCAGGTTTGGTTGGACGTGAGATGTAGGATATATTGCTAGTATAATGTAATAGTGATGTAATTCCACATTTATTACATACTGCAATATCATCACTGTGTCGTCAATCGGCTAAACTGAAGAAAACCTGTGATATCATGATGAAGGTGGACTACTAACAAAAAACTGAAATTATTGGACAATACATTTTTTCAGTGTCAAAACTATGAACATTATAATTTATTGTCATTTATTTCATGCAAAATCATCGTTACTGTGATCATTATCATATATAATATGCATAATAATACACTGCACACTATAAAGCATATTTTAATTTTGAAAGGGTTAAGCTATACTGCAGCAACCGGAAACAGATCATGGGTGGTATGCGATATAATGATAACCACGTGTGTCCGGAATTCAGCCCGGCAAAAAGAAAAATAGATCCATAAATCACAGTCACCCAAGCAGGGTACCAATCTAAAACTCGCTTTCAAGTAGCACGACCCCGTAGAGTGTGAGTCACACTTGTAGCCTGCTGCGAGATATGGATTGAAGGCGCGTGCATAAACACTTAACTTTGTTACTGCGGTCTACCTCAATACTTTGGTTAACCATTGTGGTTACTGACTATGTCTAACAACCCTGTTTTTAAAATAATACTATAAATTGTAATAACTACCACAGCATGGTATATAAATATCATTGTTAAAATGTATCTAATAAATGTTGATTACTATGTAATCGCAAATTATCTTAAGTATTCTTTCTTTACAAAATATATACATATAATTCATGTCAGTTGCATCTGTAAAGTAAAGTTTTACAAAAAATTACCATTTGAATCGACCCTTATCTCGGCTATACGTAATGGTCAACTGCAAATGATAATATTGCGTTTATCCTGATGTGGTTGTAGCTTTTATACCTAACCCGAAATTCTGGGGCTATATGGTACGCGCAGGCGCAGACGCCGGTTCATGGTCAAGCCTCGTGCACCGGCGTTTGCGCGCGCGCAAATTCCTAACAAGATATAACACAGTAACAAAAACCACTTCTATACTGATAACTAGTGGAATTCTTAAGAACTAAAAAAACATAACACTTGTGAAATCCCCGCCAAAATTCAAAAATCCAAACACTCAACGGTCATTCGCTGAAACCAAAATGGAACAATTCTGTTTACAAACCCACCACTAACACCCTCGAAAGCACGTGGTATTCGGCTTAAATCACCCGCCAAAATTCTAAATTCTAAATTCACAAGACGCACGTGGTCGATGTTTATAAAACCACCACTATAACCACCGAAACACGTGGCAATGTTTACAAAGATGGCAACCTTTGTTTACAAACCACACACCAACCACCCCCAAAAGCACGTGGCATTCGGCTTAAATCGCCCGCCAAAATTAAAAATTCACAAAACGCATGTGGACAATGTTTACAAAAACTCCACTAACCCCCCAAAAGTACGTGGCAATGTTTACATTACCCCCCACCAACCCCCCAAAAGCACGTGCCAATGTTTACAAAAGGAGACAAAATGGCAGCCAAGTCGCGTTCATATCTGTCAATCATCCAAAAATCAACGTTCGTATCTGTCAATCATCCGAATACTCAACGCTCATTGGCTGAAACCAAAATAGGCCACGCCCCCTTTTGTGGGGGTGCACACACACAGACACATTCGGAGCCAAGATTTTCGTGAAAAACGAGCAAAAAAGCCTTATAGTGTTGCAAACAATGGGTACCGCAGCCATAGACCCAAGCATTAAGGGGAGAATGGCACTTAGGGCGAAATTTTCTAGGTCACCCCCTACACTTGACCTAGTTTCTTCGAGCCTTATTTAGGCATAGGTGTGACCTAGATACATAAATTAAACAAATGCAGCCTTCCTATTGGCTGAGAGAAAACACCCTCCCACCCGATGACCCACCCTGGACGGTCACGTGACCAAATACTCGACGCTGATTGGCTGAAATTTTC